>ML682071.1:2992654-3149881 GCA_007922195.1 Podocnemis expansa
CCCCCCCCAAAAGCTGTGGGAGGAATGGGGGTACCCCCGGTGCAGACCATGCAAGGAGGCTGGGAGCACTGCGGGTGGGGGTGGCGGGAGCGCTCTTCATCAGATCACGGCAGCGGCGATGGGATGCAGGGTGCTAGGGCTCTGAATGGGACCCGGCTCCTCATTTGGCCGTCAGCGTTGGGCGTGCAGTGCTGTTAGCGCGGTTGGGGGAGTGATGGCTGTGGGATGGCCCCCGGGGTGGCCAGAGCACTTTGAATCACAGAACTGCAGCAGCAAGGAGAGTCCTTTCAGTGGGGATAGCCTAGGGCAGTGGTTGTCAAACTTTTTGTTGCGACAAAAAATTATTTATGACTGTGACCCAACACGGTCATAAATTTCCTGTGGCTGCTACCCCTGGGTAGAAGCAGCCACAGGAAGTTGATAAGGACGCTGGTTGTCCTGCTGCTACCTGCAGCCCAGGCAGCCTGCATCCTTTGAAGTTTCCAGTGGCTGCTTCCACTGTCGGTAGCAACGCTGGGAAACTGACAGATTCGCTGGCCACTCTGGGTCATCACGTTTCAGCAGAGCAGCCAGATTCCTTGTCAGTCGCCACTCCCGAAGCAGCAGTGCTGTGACACATTAACCACAGGTCTGCACCTCAGTTATTTGACAACCACAGGCCAAGGGCACTGTCTCCCAACCAGTGCGCCATGGCGCATGGGTGTTTCCTCAGGCCTGAGCAGGTGTGTCATGAATTTTTTTCAAAAAACTACTCCAAGAGTTCTGGATTAGCTCATGCATATTTGTCAGTTCACCTGGAGACTAGATGATGGTGTGCTTTGAAATAACTGTAGGCATCAAGGTGTGCTGTGGCAGAGAAAATGTTGGGAGCCATTGGCCTAGGGCAGTGGTCTCAGCCACTGTGTCAGGACATATTATTGGATTTGGGGCGAGTGTGGACTGCTGCGTCCTGTAGACTCACAATACACCACCAAGTGTGTTGTGACCTTTAAAAGGTTGAGAAACGCTGGCCTAGGGGTAGGGAGACTGTCATCAATGGGACTAAGCCAGGGAGAGCAGGAGCATTTTCAGTGGGGATGGCCCAGGAAACACTGCCTTTCCGAAAGGGGTCTGATCTTCTGGGTAGTATCACTCCACACAATTCTTCCTCTCATGTTTTCCCTCTGCAGGGGGCATCCTGTGAAGACCTGTGAGTATTTCCCTGGCTTTAAGTGTTTGCCACTACAGGGAAGTCTCATGTAGTAACTTGAGTTTTTTCAGGAAACTCCATCCTCTTGCATCACAATGTTTTGATACCTCACACTGGCATTTTTTGGCAGTGCGCTTCCGTGATGTGCGTTACAGTGAGTTGACGAAGTCAGCGTCATGATAGTAGTTTAGTACATGCGATGGAGGTAATGATGTATTTCCCATGATGTAACTCCATTTTTTCCAACATAGAGTTGCGACTGGCTTGGCCTTGGACACAAGTTGAATTTTTGAATACCTCTTCCCTACACTGTTAGTGAGTCATTTTACTGCATTGTCAAGCCACTGTGTATTGATTTGATTATATTTTGAGTGAAAACATTGACATGTTGCATAACATACCACGGTGAGATTAACTATAATGATTTCACAATGAACAAGTTCAGACAGAGTCACAAAAAAGTGCGCTGGCCTCACCTGCTGTAGCACACAATAGCATTACTGAAATGTTTGAATTATTACTTTGGAGTTCTGGGCTTTTCCCCGTTGTTTCTAGTTTCAATAAATTGGAATATGGAATAGGGTTAGACTGTCTGTGTTGCTTCTTCTATTTAGGTAGGATATACGGTAGAATGATGAAACCTTGAGCACAAGATCTGGAAGAATTCTCTCTTTAAAATTTTCTTTAATGAAAATATTTTTGGCAAACAGAAGACAATATAATAATGGACAAACAGAGCAAATTAGACTGTCTTCACAACGAAAGTAGGCTCATGCAATAAATAAACTTCACTTTGTATGCACAACACAATGATGGAAACTTTGAAAGCGGTGCAAGATGTTTGCTGTTATTTAGAGTGGACGGGGAGAATTGAAAGTATCAAATGTACACGCTGGAGGTAGCTGTGCTACAGACATCATATTATTTGATGGTTTTGAAAGAGTAGTAATACTTTTGTGAAAATGTAGAATTTTCTATCCTGGGAACTCAGAGTTTGGCAATTTTTCTAGGGAATAACCTCAGAAAACCTCTTGGGACTGCAGGTGCTTATCTCTACTGAGTGGTAAATGATATGTGGAGAAGTCAAATTATTACTCATGCACTGTTTCTCTGAGAATTGGGTTTTGTTTTAGATTTTTAAAAGGCTCCAGGGTTGCAGAACAAGCTCTATCTGATTTTGACTTTGTAATTGGGTTGGATATTATTTATGAGCTCCTTTTTTACATCGCTTAAAGTCAAAACCCACGTAACTGGAAGGTTTAGCTTTCATCCTAGTATATTTACATTGCATTTTCAGAACATTTGATAGATGTTGGTTTTGGGTGCCACTAAGGGTGGTAACAGGCAAGTGCTGCAAATGCTGCTGCTAATGATTTTGCTGTCTTCAAGTGAGATTAGCTTACCACTTTTAAAGTGAGCTTCCGAGCCCATGCTTGTAAAACACTGGTTGCACAAGTCATTTGACTGTTTCTTGTTACAATTAAGGGCATTTTGTTATTTTAGCCAGTGGAGAGGGAAAACGATATTCAGTTTTCTTTCTTAACAAAAGAGAAGAGAGAGTAAAAGGAAGGGAAGATGAAATAAGTCATGTGTTTTTTAAAACCAACATGTTGGAACTAGTCCTTAAATGAACCAATAGGATATTTTCACATTAGCCATGTTCCTGTGGCTTATCGGATGACTGTAACCTAAAAACATTCAGGGAGGCTCTGACGGACCTACAGCGTTAGTGAGGCTATTATGGGACCTTTTTGCATAGTTTTATTAATTATAGTATTTAATTGCACCTGGTTGTGCACATGCACATTTGGCTTTCGTAAGGATTATGAAGCAAAGACTGGTACTATATAGCAAGTCCCAGAATTTGAAAAACTGTGGGATTAGGTCTCTTGCTGTACGTGAAACAAGACGGAGAAGCTCTGTAATCAATACTGGAAAAAAATCGGAGTACATATTTCTCTTCTTTAGGGTCATACTGGGATTCCTCTTACAGTGTAATTATGATTACTGTATTGGGTTTTACAGAAGGTTTAAATCACAAGGAGTCATCTGCAATGTAAATCTAGAAGAGCTCCATCTACGTGAGTGGAGTTACTCTGGGTTTATAATGGTTCAACAGAGAGCTGTGCCCAGGTCATTAGCTCTTTGGTACTTGTCAATATACTCCTCAGCAATGAATTCATGAGCTAGTTATGTGCCAAAGTGATGTCTTCTCACTTACCTTGAGGCAACCAGCTTTTAAAAAGATTGGTATGAGACTTTAAAAATAAACGGGTCTGCAAGTTTCTAAAAGTGGTTTTTCTCTCTCTTTTTTTACAGCAGTCTGTGCTTCTGTCATTTGTTTTTCAGAAACCTTCATTGTGAACATTTAGCAGTTTATTTAAGAAGATGGCCTCTACAGAGTCCCTAAATTTACAAAAAAAGTATGTTTTGTTTATGGTGGTGTGTGTTTTATTATTATTTTTAAAAAGAATGTAGTAGCCTGTGGGTTACTTGCAAAAGTTCTCATTGCTAGCATTGGCGGGTGGCAGTGTGTTGTTTCAGTGATTTCATAAAAGTAAACACAGTCCAAAGCCTGTTGTGACAAATATAAATATTTTAATAGTGTTGATTTCTTGCTTACAGTGTCCTTAGAGTTGAAGGCCTCTGTCTTTCCACTAAAATAGCTTCCCTGGCTTGCCAAACAATTGTGCTTCATCTCTGCTTCCGAGCAACCATCCTCTAAGGCATGGAAAATAGTTCAGTTGGCAAGTCCGTTCATTCTTTGGTTTCTCTACGGAGGCTGCCTCAAGCTTGCAAAGTACTGCCAGTTCTGGTTATTTTGTTTAATGCAGGCACATGGACACTAGGTATTAGATGGAGACCACCACGAAAACAGCTTTAAATTTTGTCATCTAACCTCCACTGGTTGTAAACTGATGCAAAGCTGCATATGTTGTAGTAATAATCAACATTCCCTTGGAAACTTTCTTGTCATAGAACAGCATGCCGCAAGTTTACTGAAGATGTGTATTTAGTGAACTTCTTATAGGAATGAGCCCACTATAAGGTGTGAGGTTTGGGGTTAATGTGTAATAGCACACTATTTCTGTACCTGATAATATTTGCATGTGTCTTGTATTTGTCATCCAAAAATCTGAATTCTAGAAACATGAATTAAAATAATTTTCCAGCCACCCTATGTGAGAAATACGTGTTGTTATGATAATGTTACGAGTAGTTATAGTGAAGTTGTAGTTGAATCAACTGTTGTTAAAGTCAATGGAACCTTTCCATGGCTTGCCCAAAGTAGATGGCTTTCAGGAATCCCAGCTCCTAGACCCTTCTCAGACTACTAGGTAATTATGCCAAGCATGCCAGCAAAAATGATAATTTAAAACATACACAAGTGGTTTTGCAGAATTTTATCATTATTACTGCTGTCGTCTTGCAAAACTTTGCAGGTTGTGCTCTCAATATGGGCAAACTAACTTATCGTTTGCAAAAATTTGTACTGATGCTGGCAAAAGATAAGGAAATACATAACCATCTTCATTTCAGTTGCACTGGAAACTGGAAGAAGGAAACAGTATATTTTCCGGATGGATAAAGTAGAAAATTAATGAAGAAATATATTTTCTTAACTATATTTTTTAACAAATACATGAAAATTAAAAACAAATTTCCTATGCAGCACTTCGCTTTAAAGGGCCAGATAAACTTAGCTAACTGTTCTTCATAGCTGCATTGCCACTGGCACCAGATCAGGGGTCATCAGAAAGCTTGATGGTTATTTCAGAAAGTGAGAGCATTGCTGTGCATGGAAAAGCATGCAGACCATTGCAGTCATCGTTTGAGTGTGCAAGGATCATGGTAGTGCACATCTGGTCATTCGTAGATGTAATTTGCTCAATTTCTCTTTGCAAATGCAGGCACATGCGGATTGGGTGTGAAACTGTATGACAATTTGCCGATAAATCTGCCATGCACCTATTCTAATGCTAATTGAGATTTACGTGAAGTTTAAACAGTGCATTCCTTGCGGTTAGCTACATGTAAGGGAATGGACAAAAACAATTCACATTGTTGCACTTTGGTGCTTGTTCCTATTATTTTTTGTAGATAAACAAGTAGCACTTAGTGGAATGTATATTTTAATCTTTACAATGACATTCTGCAATCTTTTTTGAGTAATTAGTAGTTTGTGTTAGACCAGTGACGAGTATTTTTTCACATTATGTAACAAAGCATTTACCTGGCTAAGGGCCATAAAGTCTTAATGAATTTCACCCTTTACAGTTTTTTAACCTGAAAGGTTACTGTTACATAATTGACTTTCGTAGGATTTTTTTTCCTGATTTTAATTTATCATTTCCTTTTTTATGAGACCATTCCATGATTCTTGCTCTGAAGGATTACAGGATTATTTAGCAGATAATAAATTACATGAATATTTCCAATCTCAGTTGTTTACTGGTAATAAAACATAATTCTGGAGACATCATCATGTATCAGTAATTTGTAATCTGTAACTGTTGAAAAAAGATCTTAATCTCCTTGTCTAGTGTGTTGCAAGTCCCTATTTATGCATACTAGAATAACAGGAAACATCATTTTCCTCAGTTTTACCGTCACCACTTACGTGTTAGTGTCTAGTACATGCTAGGTTCTCTTCAGATGTACAAGGCATGATCCATGCCCCAAAGGAGTTCAGAGTCTGAGCCGTGGGCAGGTAAACACATCAGGCAAGGGAAACAACAAAACAGGTTTTCTATGTGAATCAAAAAGGCTAACTGAAGTGACATGGCAAAAGCGGGACCTAGACATGCAGAAGACAGGGGCCCTGCAGAAAACTTCAGGGAGACTGAACAGTGCATATCTGGAACAAGGCCTCGATGCAATTGTTTAAGAGACTGACAAAAGGATGGGCAAAGGTGGGACTGTAGAAGGTAAGGAAGGAACAGTAATGTATTTAATAAATAATTATCTTTTAAGCATTCTTAGATTTTCTTTTATAGTAGAGCTTTTATAGCATGAATCTAACCTTTCTGGGTTTTTTAGGAAAGACCTTTTTCATATCTTTAAAATTAATTTCCACCAAAAAAAATTAAGGATATGAAGGTGAAATGCCACCTATCTGGTTATATATTGCAATAAAATGTTTTATCCATAGTTTAAAAAAAGAACATCTGCTTGTGATTATTTTTATTTATTTTTTATGAGTTCATAAAGCCTCAGCTAATGTTTTTACCAGGCAAATATAGAACATGACCCTAAATAATAAAGCCTTGTCTGTGCGAGGAATATTTTTGTAGAAAATTCCCACTGTTGACATGCCTGAATTCCTTTGGTTTTGGTAATATTGGGAGCTTTGGTATAGAGGGACTATTAGCATTTTAAGCGTCATGTCATCGAATTCTGCTTAGACCACATCTAAATGATATGGTGCTTAAAACACTAGATGTGGTCTAAGCAGAGTTCGATAACGTGGTGCTTAAAACATTAACAGCCTGTCCACTGCAAAGCTCCTAATGTTGATAACACTAATGGCTCTGAATTGGTGTATGCAAGTCCGTACACAGCCAAATCCAGGTCGCTGAATTTACATGATTAGTCTCATTAACCGTAGTGGTACGTGAGCTTTGTGAGAGTCGGGAGATCTGGGTTCCATTTCAGCTCTGCCCATGATACGCTAACCTTGGGGAAGTCACTTTACCTCTCTGCATCCCTGTCTCCATTTACACTGTTTGTATACCTTATCCGTTTAGACCCTGGTTTCTCAACATTTCGCAAGTCGTGACGCGCTTGGTGGTTGTGTCACAACCCTACAGGACACACCAGCCTACACCCCCTCCAGGCTCCCTCCCTTCCAGCCAAATCTGGCCATCTTCCTGGCTCTCTGCAACACACCGCTGTGCAGCAACACTGTAATGTGTCCTGACACGGTTGTTGAGAATTGCTGATTTAGACTGTAATCTGCTCAAGGTAGGGGCTGTCTCTAAGGCTATGTGTACATTACCACCACCACCCCCATGACGTAAGTTGCACCAACAGAGGTGGTGGTGTGATGTCGATGGGAGAACTCTCCTGTTGGCATAGAGAAGCTACACAAGACATCTTACAGCAGCACACAGCTATGCTACTCCAAACTCTCTAATATAGACATGGCCTTAGTATTTCTTTGTACACAGCACAATGTGTGCTTACAATTAAAAAGATTTTTAAAAGCTTTACCTGATTAAAAAATGAAATGTCAGCTGGGTATGTGTACTATAACTTTAAGAAAGTGTGTGCTGTGGGATGTGCTCTTATTTCTAGGGTAGCCAGGACCCCCTGCTGTGCAGCTCCAGACATCGGCAGATGCCGTCTGGTCACAGGGCTGTTTCCTGCTTCAGAGGGGATTTATTTTCTGTTGAAACAATGCTGGGGGGGGTCAGGGGGCGGGAACGACAGAGAAATTATGTATTTAATTTTACAGTGAAACCAAAGAGGGAGTTGAATTGAGATCAGTCAGTGGAGGAGTGATGCAAATTTCTGTATTCTTTTCCTAGCTCCCTAAGAAACATTTGCGAGAAGTTAAACGGCATGAAACAATGTTTTCTGGAAATGATACTAGAAATTGATTATCTTAAAAATAATACATATGTCTCTGCCTAGAGCATGTGTGAACACAGTCTTTTGTTAGACTAAGGAGTACAGTTCTGCAGGGTGCCTTCTAGTCCCTAAGTTACTTACATAGTACATTCTTTCATGCATGCTTGTTGAAAGCCCATAAGATTTTATCTAGGCAGACAGACACTGAAAATCTATTTAGCTTTAATAATTCATTAAATGAACTGTCTCAGGATACTGGCACTGAAGACGGTGAGACAGTTTCTGTGAGCCTTTTATATTCCTCTGTGAAAGTTCACCACCTCATTCCTTTGCTCTGTGAAGTGAAACTTCTGTGGCTGTGTAAATCAGCGGTTTTCAAATTGTGGAGTCAGTACCCAGTACTGGGTTGCAGACCTCAGGTACTGGGTCAAGGTGCCCCCCTGCTGCCACCTCTGCAAGGCTGGAATGCATTGTTCAGAGTTGTAGTTGTTGGCTTGCGGGCATAAGTGATTTTTTTCAGCTGGATCCTAATAAAAAATGTTTGAAAACCACTGATCTGAGTGCATGTCTATACTGATGGTGGTGAATTTGCCGCCTTCAGTTCAGGCTTCCAGAAGCAGATCACAGCAAGTGCGAACTCACTGCACCGCTCCCGGAAGCTGACCCCGGAAGTCCTGGGGGTCAAGGGCCATAGGGGAAAGCCGAACACAAGCAATTTGTAGTCAGCTTTCCCCTAATTTGTAACGGTCAATAAGAAAGTCACTGGTGTTTATGCAAGGAATTTTTCGTCCCTTGTGTAAATGGCAGTCGACTGCCACCAAAAAAGCCCTAAGTGGAGACTAGGGCTAAGTAAAAAAAACGCTTCTATTCTCTTTCTGTTTGTCAGTTGGTTTAAGAAAACCAATTAGAAGGTGGGATTACTAAAATGATTTGAAGAGACAGAGAAATATTGGGAAGATTCCCTGTGGCCGGAATACAGCAGCACTGGGAAGGGAGATCAGAAGCCTCCTCTGGCTGCAGGTATCTCTGGGATTACTGCCCAGCCCCACAGCTTCCTGCAGCGGGGAGGGTGTCAGAGGGGGATCTGCTAATCTGGTGTCTCCTCTACCACTGGAAGAGCTCCAGCCAGGGGCTCCCGGCTGCTAATCTGGTTGAGACTAGCAGACAGCAGTGAAGTGAGGTGGCAATCCTGCTACACCTCTGTCAGAGATTTGTGACAACCTCTTCCTTGACAGACACATGCTGTCCCATTTTGGTTCAGGACTCCTGAGATCACACCACCCTGAAATTTCAGATGAAAATATCTGAAATTGCTAAATTGACCCGTTTTCAAATCCTGTAGCTGTGAAATTGACTAAAATGGACTGTGAATTTGGTAGGACCCTAATTAAGAGATCAGGTTGAATGTGACACACAAAGGAATTTTATTTTCAGCTTTCTGATCATAGGGAAAAAGTAAGAACAACAGGAGACTCTTCCTTACATTCTGCTGTCTCTTCTTCCATAAAAAGAGGACTCATTTAAAACATTACTTACAGCATTTACTTTGGTCTGTATAAAAAGAATAATTTGTTAAAGTGATAATTCTCATTCTGCATTAACTTTTGTCAGCTGCGGATGAATATACTAGTGGCTATGTCTACACTGGAGGGCTCAGCTAAGTTGACTTAGCAAGGTCAACTTAGTCCACATTTTTTTAAACAACTTTATTAAGTCGACTTAAGCCAGGGTAGCCACTTAAGTTGACTTAATAAAGTCAACTTTTAAGTGGGTCAGGGGACTTATGTTGACTTCAGTGGCTTAAGCTGACTTCATTAAGTTGACTTAAGTGGCTATCCTGGCTTAGGTAGACTTAATAAAGTCAACTTGAGGCCACATTTTATTGTCAACTTAATAAAGTCAACTTAACTCTTGCTTTTAGAGTTTACTTAATCGTTATTAAGTTGACTTAAGCAAGCACATAAGTCAGGGGTCGGCAACCTTTGCCAGCCAATGTGCTAGCCCTGCCCACAACACCCTCAGTGATTGCCGGGCACGGGGCTAAAAGGGCTGGGGATGGGGCCACCTCCCACCACTGCTGGTAGGTGGCCTCTGGGTCCTGGCCATGGCTGGCACTCACCCTCACCAGCAGGCAGCCTCCATGTCCTAGCTGTGGCTGGCGCTCCCCTTGGCACGTGGCCTCCTGGGCTGGGGCTGGCTCTCACCTCTGCTGGAGGGTGGCTTCCAGCTCCGGGATCAGGGCTGGCCCACCCGACTCTTTTCCAGCCTTGCCCAGCCGGGGTCTGGAGCTCCACATGTTGCTGTTTCTTTGTTCCTCCTGGCCGTGTTCCCCAGCTGGGAAGCACAGCCAGCGGGGGCCTGGAACCATGGCATGCAGCTCTTGCCACCCAATCATGCAGCACTGTAGGGAGCAAGGCCAGTGGGGGAGGCTGAGTGGCATTGCATGCTGCTCAGGCTTGTCCTGACCCCCTGGTATAAGTTGATTTAATAAATGCCCAATGTGGCCCTAGAGTGGCTTAAGTTGGCTTAAGAGAGTTTGTCAACTTAAACCCCAAGTGCTGACATACTGAGTGTTTTTTAAAATTTGGCTTTAAGTCACTGCCATGACTACTGCTGTTTTTGAATGGCTTGGGTTGGTAGCAATGATTACGAATTTATATCTAGATTTGATAGCCAGCACATTGCCACAGTAGTGAGCTGGTGAATGCCCATCAGACCCTTGGTGAAAGAATGAAGGGGGCACTCATATATGATGTGTTTCATCTTTTGTGGCTGGTGACCATGGTTGCATATGAGAGTGCTTGTCTCATTTTCCATTTAAAGAGGGTTTGTTCACACCTTCCTTGGGGTGTCCTGATGTGATTCAGTCTGCACCAGTCTTTCCAACATAAATCAAAACCCAATGGTTCCTTGGCAGGGTCAACAGGGAGCTTTTCGTTCTGAGCAGTCAAAATGCTTCATGCGGCTTGCAATGAACCTCAGCATCAAAGTTGACTGTAAGGGTCATAAGGTGGTTCCACAGAGGGCTGTAAAAACAAGAGTCCTGCGACTAACAAATTTCTTCAAGCATAAGCTTTTATGGGGCCCAATAGAGAGGCTCTGGGATTTTAATTTTGTCTTGTGTGGGTTCTATAACAGGATCCTCATATTGCATTGACGTGATTAAGGACGGGAGATGTCTAGGCAGCTCCTCCTGTGGAGGCTGGATGTGCAAGAGAATGAGAGCCAATTGAATGGAGTTGATTTGAACATTTCTGACCCTGTTCACATGGCATTGAATTGAGCATCATGGAATTTATCATGACTTGTGTGAGACTACACTGACACACAGTATTCAGCCACAGAATGTACCAAAATAGTTGTTGCAATTCGTAGTCTCTGTGGTGTGAAGCCCCGTGATGTTCTAGTCCATTTCCCAAAATGTATGACATGAGACCTGACCTTATTGTGAGTTTTCTTAAGGTGTTGTCATTAGGTCAAACTCCAGTGCAGTTGTAATGCCAAGATGCTTTGGGTTAGCCTCTGACTAACACTCTCACCATAGAGCAGTGCACCCCATTTGGAATTAGCCATTTTATTGTTCAGAAGGAAAGTGGTCATGATGAGCTGCCTTTTCTTTTTTTTTTTTAATATTTATTTAGGCTCATAGGGCACAATATTTAGTCTGACAAAAACTTGTGATGGTTTTGCTGTTTCTTTCATGGTGGTTTAGCCATCTATTGCTTAGGTGGCTTTCTCTTTGTGTGTGTAATCCAATCTGTGAGGGAGATTGCTTTAAAAAGATCAAAGAGGGAATTACTTATTTATTGTACTTGACTATCTGGAGGATTGCAGTCGGTAAATTCTAGTATAAGTAAAAATAATGTCACTTATCAGTGATCTGTCTGTTGCTAGATGGACGTGAAGTATCTTTATATAATTCTATTTGAGGCAAATGCAAGTAACTTTTATCACACTTGCAGTTTGAGACTTGAAGATTGCCACAAATTCACATCCTGTACAGGGAAAAAAGTAAACATTGCTTTGATAGGTGAATTAGCCCATGTGACTCAGAGGGTTTCAGAGGAGATTAAATAGAGGAGACACCCGTCTGTCTCTGTCTCTGTTGAGATTTTTTTAGTTGGTAACTGAAATTGTGCTGCATGTAATTTGTGTCCTACTGAATTGGAACTATCAAGTGTCTTTTGGACACTTTTATTCTTGTTTTCACTGGTGTCTTGAAGAATGTCCCTGCTTCCACTGATGGATGAAGATGAACCAGAGCGTTTTGATGGACTCTCTCTCTTGTACTGGTAAACCAGGCCATTAGGTTTTAGTAGCATTTTTATAGAACATGAACTAGCAAAAGTGCACTGAAAGTATTTGAAAAGCTGTGACTCTTTTCAGTTTTGCTGAGATTTCTTTCCTTGCCTTGCTATTCATATACAACTTCTCAAAATTTAGATTGTCATGGGGGTGGGGGGCTGGAGTCTGGGTTTTTTGTATCTTCTGAGAAATTTCACTGTCACTCAGTGCATCCGTCTATTCTCACTTGGGTATTTTTTGATGTCGTGATTCACTATTTTTACTCACATCTTCTCAAAATATAAGACTGTTCAATGGTATTTTTGGTAAGATTTTCTAGGATTAAAGAAAATGATGTATCAAATACTGCCGTTTTAAAATTCATGCATCATGTACCAGCATCTTCTTGCAGAGCATATAACTCTCTCGACAAGATGTTTCCAGTATCCAGTTTTCAGTGAGATATTTAAAAGGCTCTTTTTCTTAGCAGTGCCCCATAATAAAGTTTGATTACACATTATTTATAGTGCTGTAAGGTGCCTTATGCTCTCTCATTCTTGATAGTTTCTTTTTGTTTCTTGTAAATAGTGAAAACTTAGAACCTATGTCCCAATCCTATAAATCTTAATGGAAACAAGATTCCTTTGCATAGGAATGACAGGATTGAACTTGCTTTTTTATAGGCTAATTTTAAAAATTATGACTGGTGAAATTGACTTTAATAATGTTCCAGGGTTCTGCTAGTTAATTAACTTGTTTGTAAACTGAAGCTTTGTCTATTGATCACCACCTTTCAGCCCGTGTTTGGATTAGCATCAAAGATCAGGAGAAAGTTTTCTGACTGTGAACAAAGATATCAATTAGGTTTCATGATTTTTGTATGGGTTTAGTGAGTAAATAGTGGGTTGAAAGAAAGTTCGTAGCAGTATTGAAAGCACAGTTAGTTTAAAAAAAAAAAAAAAAGGTATTCCTGTCTGGTTCCTTCTTGTGGCCTGGCATAAAAGGCCCAGGTAGCAAGTTTTAAGGACCTACAAAGGAACGAAAAGTTCATTTGTCTCTCTCTCTTTAAACTAATGCCTTTAATTTACTTAAAAGTGCATACCTTGATAGTGCAGACAGACTTCAGTGCCACTTACCTTGCATATGATTGCATGATAGATATTATGGAGCAAATAGTTCCTCTTCTTCTGCAGCTGCAGGGGCCCCGTCTCAGCAGAAGTGATTCAGTTCTGTTGTGCAAAATGGAAAGAGCAGAATTTGAAGTGCTACATTGGCTGTATGCACCCCAACATGGGATGAACTCGGTTCCAGGATGCCACCTTGCACATGGCTTCTCCTGTCCTTCCCTCTTTTGCTGGCTCTGCGGCTTGCCCTGATGCTAACTCCAGTCCTTGCAGAAATACACAGCATATGGCTTGATACACGAGTTGTTTGCTGGGTGGGAAGTTTTGAATCAATGCGTCTTTCACTCTGATCTGCTTTCTCGGTGTTGTTCTGTTTCACTTTGCCAACATGATGTAGAGAACAGAAGTAACCATCTAATTTAGACCATTATGTGTCTGCATGGCAGATAATCTTCTAAACAGTGTTGCTGCTTGCATATTTGTTGGTGCTCGTGGATCATTTAAAAAGTGAACAGCTGGGTGAGGGCACTTTTTCTGATGCAGATTTGGTTTTTGTTTGTGGCCTGTGCCTGAATGAAAACATAAATAGCTAAATCATGTTTGCCCAGCTAATATCTGTTTATAACCAGATTTTTAATGATGTTTATGTGTATTTATCTGAGCCTTGGAAATACTTTTTGTAGGATTATACATTCAGGTCCCAAGATTGTCATTTTATTTTGAGATTTTTCTTAATTCTTTACATCACAGTTTTCAAAGCATAAAATTAATCCTCTGCTGTTTAACAGCTCAGACAGTCCTGCCCCCATTTTCACCTCTGTCATCCTGGTGATCCATGTTAAGAGGTGGGGTTAAGAGTGAGACTTTGATAAATCAAGAGAGAGTATAATGTTTGATGAGGAAAAGGGGAGGACAGTAGGAAGAAGAGCACCAGTAATGTACATCAGAGACCTCTGTTCTCCCCTTAACTTTGGAAACGTTTCTGTGGAGACTGCTACAGCCATGCATATTTTTAACTTAAATATATGAAACCTCTTATAGTTGCCATCACTTCTGTTCAAAATACGACAAGATTTTATTTAGTGGTGTTGTTGCAATTTATTGACCCTCTGTTCTGTTATCTCGAGTAAGCTCTTCTGTATTTGGTCAGAAATACTTGGCTTTAAGGAAACCAAAACCTCCAGTGTATTTAGACAGTAAGTCCTTACCATCTGTTTTTGATATTCAAATATGAGAGTATACCACCTTGTCTTTTAATATTCACAACATTCAGTGAAGAAAACATGCTTAGGTTTATTTTACTGTAAGTATAATAGGAATGACTGTAGTTTTTATACATTTATGTTTCTTCAAGAGAGTATTCATGATTAAAACCCAGCAGCTCTGATGTATTTATTTATTTTAGGACTATCATGGGACCTTATGGAATCAATCGAGCTGTTCGTCGCATTTCTTTTTCTGACTGTCGAAATGGATTAGGTAATTAAATGATATATCTGACCCTAAACAAGCAAAGTCTTGATAGGCGCTGATCACCTGCTTTGCAATTCCCACTGATTTCAGTGGGAGCTGAAGTTTATCAATCTGTTGAGATACTTAGCTTACCATGTTTGGTGCAGCGGAGGGAATAACCAGTTTCTTGCTTATGTTTTGTTTTGTTTTGTTTTGTTTTTTCCCATCAGGAGTTAAAATTATTGGAGGTTATCGGGAGCAGACTGAAGAAAACTATGGAATTTTCATTAAGAAAATTTTGCCAGGCGGGATGGCTGCAGTAGATAGTAAATAATTATTTTTATGTATTCTGTAGAATCCTGTATTATACAAAAAGCTGTGAAGCAAATAAATTGTCTTTTAAATTGTCTTTTCAGGATGCATGCACATTAATGCATCATTCAGCCAAGATTCATCATTTTACAGTTTATAGCACGGGTCAGCAAACTGTGCCAGCCTTTCCTCACTGACCCTCGGCTGGTGCTGGTTTTCCCCTCTGCTGAAACAATATGCCAGCACCTGAAAATTTGGTAGTGGCCATGGAGTGGGGGGAGGGGACTTCCAAGGCATGCCATGGAAAGAAGCTGTTCCTCTCGGGGGTCCCCGGGCTGCCCAGACTGGCTCCTTTTGTCTGCAGAGAGGAGTTGCTCTGGGCAGCTTCTTCCTGCGGCATGGGTATGGCAGGAACACCCTGTGCTCCTGTTGGCCCCTAAAGAAGCCGATCAGAGTGGCTTTTGGTGGCAGGAGTGGCAATTTCTCTGGTGCCACAGAGGGTGCCACGTGCTGCTCTAAATGGGCTCACATGCTGGGGGTTTCGTACCCCAATTTATAGTTTGGAGGAGAGAAAGGGAGGATGTAGAGGATTCACAGTAATGGGCGGCCATTCAAATCTAGATCAGACTACTGTGAAATCAGTTTAAGATCTGTCCAAAGTGTCGTCTGTGCAAACTGTGAGATGCTGAAAACTTTCAGCGTTCAATGGCTTCCATGCAAGTTAAGGGCATTGAGCATCTCACAGGATAAAGTCCATGTTTATCCATTGTTCTCATGAATTTATATTTTATGACCATGTTTTGGGTGATCTAGGTGAAACAACCAAGATGTCTCGTACACAATTTAAAGTAGGGAGAAAATTCTAGTTTATGCCGAGTCTAACCAGGCTTCTCATCTTAGTCTGGTCTTTTCACCCTAGCCATCCAAAAGACATTTACCCAAGCTAACCAATATTATAGCAAAAACTGCTCAGCAAACACATTTCCTACACTTGTGTAGACAAAGCAATTGAGTGGTTCAAAAAGAGAACTGTTTTTAAAGCTATTAGAAACATCAGGAAACAAATGAACTTAGTTTACATATAATAACCTACATATACTTGACAGTTCAAAGCTCAGCCGACAGCTAGTTCCATAACTGTGACGCATAATGTCCCAATCCCACAACTATGCATGCGGTGGGAGTAGTCTCATTGCGACCAGTGAAACGTCTCATGGTAGTAAAGTTAAGTACATGCTTCATCGTTTGCAGGATTAGGGCCTAATATGATAAAATCATTCTTGCATTAGATTAGAGCAAAAGTGATAAGAGTGTATGTACCATTTTTTCCTGTTATTTCCTATAGACTCTTAAATATCTTTTGTTAATCTCTTTATTAGGCCGGTTGCTCACTGGAGACCTAATTTTAGACGTCAATGGAGAAAACTTAGTTGGTGTAACCAATGAAAGGTATGTTTATAACAATGACTAAACATTTATCTAGAACTTGGAACAATGTTATTGATATTGGTATTATAAGACAAAGACTTTGGACCAAATTAAACACTGATTACAAAAGGGCAGAGCTGCATCTAAATTCATAGAGTTGCACCTGCAGATTGTACTGAGAGCTGAATCTAGCCAGCCTTGCTCAATATAACTATCAGTGAAGTTCTTGGGGATTTGCCTGAGTAAAAACCAATTAAAGAAATTTCCTGTTGTAGTATAGGTTATAGAAGGTGCACGTAAATTTGGATCAAAATAGTTATTGAGCTTATAAAATTACTATAATTGTCATAGTATTTGGTAGATGTCACTTAAAGCAAGTGATTTGGTTATACAATGCTAATCATGGGTGCTTCTTGTTCACCAGCTGGGATAATTAAGGCAGAGAAGCTACCTCATAAACAGCACAGGCGTGATACATATGGTCTGAGGGTGGAAATACCAACCCTCACTTTAAAGCCCCAAAAAGTGCTGGAGTTAGGATTTATGTTAAAAGTAATTCCCCCCCCAAAATAATGACTACTGTAGTACAGATTAAAAATTAGATGAAGCATCCTTGAATGGTACATAATTAAAAGTCAGCTTCTACCCCATGCAAGCTTTTTGTGCCATATGATAGCCCAGGACCTAAATGGAATGATGTCAAAGGTCTATTCCCAGTACAGTTTGTCTATTAAGCTAAGAAATTGTTCAGTTTTCTGCCATTTTAATACATTACTCACTGTGTAGTCAGTGGCTGCAGAGCCTTTGCATTCAGTGAAAATAGTCATTTATTTTTTTAATTGTTTGTTTTTCCCTTCCAGAGCCGTTGACATTTTGCGAATGGCATCAGCAACTAATCACATGTCTCTGCTGATTGCTAGAGATGAAGAAGCAAAGTAAGCAATGTATATATAAATACTTAAAAGTACAACATTCTTGTTTTCCAAAAAACACCAACACTTTCAGTAAATAATGTCATTTGTCAATATACAGATGTTTTACAAATTTGGGATTAGTCAGAAGATATCTACAGTATTTCTTGTATTTTGCTTAAACATTTTTATGGCATAATGCGTTTTGTCAAAGTATAACACAGAGTTTTTATTACCCTTCCACCTCTATGTGTTTGTGGTACGTGTGATGCTATGATAACAGATTCTTATGGAGAATTCACCATTGGTGAACTGGAAGTGCATCAATATATTTTTATATCTGACTTTTAGGGTCACACTGTCCATATTCCATGAATATGTGAAAAGTGGTCTAAATTTTAGATTTTAAAGTCATGCAGAAAAGATATCTTGCTCACCTTCGTCAAATGAGCAGTCCGAGTTAGTTCCAGAGGATTGCTCATGTTGTTAAATGTCTGCAAATTCTGAGCCATTTACATTTCACGAACAAGGTCTAAATGTTACATGGTGCAATTAATCATGCTATCGAGTATTTACTGGTATCATTACATTATGATTTTCTGATTATTTTTTTCTTTGTAGATATAAAAGAAGTGGAATTAAAAAGTGATTCAGAAACTACAGTAGTACAAGTTTATATAAGTTAACTAGCACCAGGCATCTAAAAATAAAGTTCTTGCGGTTGTCTTTTTTTCAAAATTGGCTTTTCAATCTCTTACTTATGAGCTCTGAATTAGTTGGGATAAGAAGGTTAAACTATTCACTGCGGCTGATCATCCAAAATTCCTACATTATAAGGACAGTTACACTAAAATATCCCTTTAATCTTGTTATCTACAGATAATCATATAAACCGACACTGGCATAGGAAATGTTGGGATGGAAAGAAGCCAGGAAGCCCATCCAGGTCTATCCCCCCATTTTGAGTTAGCTGTTTCTTCCAAATATTTATGTAACTATATTTGAAAATCGTCATAGAATTCTACTGTTGCCTTTCTTAGCCTGTTGTGTTCGTTAACTGCCCTCTTTGTAAAGAAAGTTCACTAAATTCCTTTTGTTCCTGGCTTTTCTTAATTTTCTGTTTGTGCCTCTTTATTCTTATATTTGACAGTTGTTCAAATGGCTTTTCCATCCTCTCTGTCTTCAGACTGTTTTAAGTATCTGTCAGGGCCACTCTTAATCTGCTTTCATCCAAAGCACACTGACCTACTTCCTCTAACCTTCCTGAATAATCAAAATCCATGGGCTCCTTTATTATTCGGTTGGCTTCCCCTGTGAAAAGATCTTCACTAGCTATTCTAAATATTTTCTCAGTCCCTTAAAAAGCTCTAAATTTATATACATACAATAATAGGAAATTTTGTATTAAATATTTATTTATGCAGATATTTATGTGTATGGGACTAAAACCTGTTGATAGATAAGCACCAGTTAAATAAGTATATTTGTTCTGTTATTAAGCCATGTGCCAAACTGATTTCAGTTACCGCTGTGTAATAGATGGAATTATTCTGGAGTTAGCCCTGCTAGGTGTGCCCCTGCCTATTCTGTGGTGGGTTTTAGCTTTTACCTTTATTCTTGAGATAGTAATAATGTCCACATTTTACAATCTGATTTTCTTTAAATTAGGCTCTAATTGGAGTTTGATTAGTAGTGATTTTTTCTTAATTGAATAAATAATGTCTTATAGTGGATTTGCAGGGTCATCTTTAATTATAGCTTTGCTAATTAATCCAGAAATGTTTGGAAATTCTAATTAGCTGAGTTTTACAGAGCCATAATGTAAATATTTTTAATAAAGAGGAGGATTTGCAGACTTAGGAATTTCAATCCACAACCAGCTGTATATTCAAATCATTGTGAGCATATCTGTTGGCATATAGCACTAGACATAGGAACTCTATGAATCTTAAAATCTAATATCCGGGAATTTGTTAATGAAGTTTCCAAAGAAAAAAGGAGCCACACAAAGATGAAACTGTGAATTGAGCCAGAAGGGTAGATTTTGGCAGTTGACTCTGAAAAAGATTTGGAGATCTTGGTGGGCAAACAGCTGACCAAGATCCTCTGTGACTAATACATAAACATGGCATCTTGAGTAGAAATAAAAACATCATTTTACCTCATGAGTTGGCATTGATGTAACTGCTGCCATTATGCTGTGTTCAGTTCTTCTGTTCACAGTTGAAGAAGGATGGTGATAAACTTGAGCAGGAAAAACATTCCTTATAATGATAGACTTAATAGGCTCACTCCATTAAACTTAAAGAAAATATTTGAAGGAGTAACTGGTTAACAGTCTATAAGAAGCAACACATGGAACAAATATTTGGTAATGTGCTTTTCAGCCTATCGGGGAAAGGCATAACATAATTGGATCCTTTGACTGGAAGTGTTTCAATGGGACATAAGGTGTAAACCTTTAACAGTGACAGTAACAACCGTTGGAACAATATCTTATCGTGGATTCTCTATCACTGGCAATTTTTAAATCAAGATTAAATGTGTTTCTAAAAGATTTGCTCTAGGAGTTGTTAGGAGGAAGTTCTAGGATCAGTGTTGTACAGGAGATCAAACTAGACGATCATATGGTCCCTTCTGGCCTTGGAATTTATGAATCTAAGAATTCCAGGCCAGAGTTGAGGCAGCTCCGAGAGTTGGGTAATAAAATGCAGCTCAGTCTCTTTTCCAGGATAGAGAGCTCTGAGAAAACATAAGATTTATCGTGTGTGCTTTTCACTTTCCAAAATATTTTGGAATCACTTGCTTATATGGCTCCATGGGACAAAGGTAGCTGGAAACTGTTAGAATACTGGTGTCTGTTTCAATCTTGAAACCCTTACAACCACTTTCTAGTGAATGAGGGTGAATGTGTGATCAAATCCGTGCCTTTGTTTTCTTTCTTTATAGTGCGCAAAAGCCCTGAAACAAGCCCATAGAAGGATTTCTGATGCTATCTATGTTTAAAGAAGGCTCTACAACAGTTTAGTTCCAAATGCAATGTTAACTCTTTCTCTCGTGTTCTCATGTTTTGCTGAGCTGTGTAAGCTATTTATTAAATTAAGCAGACACTCACCGAATAAGTTCGGGGGGCGGGGGTAGATCTGATGTTCGTTTCCTGATATAATAATGTAGAAAACTGCTACTGTTCTTGTAAGGTGATTTTTTTTGGTACAAATTGCATCTCGCAATAGAGGTAATTCCAGTGCAGGAATTGAGATACTCACTAATAGTTAGAATGACATTTCCCAACCAGCGTACTATGGCGCACCCATGTGCCCTCAGGCCTGAGCAGATGTGCCACAGAATTTTTTGAAAAACTACTCAGAGTTCTGGATTGGCTCATGAATATCCATGAGTTCATTTGGAGACGATATGATGGTGTGCCTCAAAATAATTAAAGGAATCAAGGTGTGCCACACTGAGAAAAGGGTGGGAAGCACTGAGTTAAAATAAGACAAAGAGATAAAAAATTCTGCCTCAGGCAGGAGCTGCTATGTAAAAGCTTTCACCAATGGTAGCAAAGTTGAAGGGTGGGGTAGAGAAGAAACAAGTGCTAGATGAGCAGAAGGGAAAGTCATGTGCGATGTGATTCCTGAGTGGTGGTAGGAGAAGTCCACAGAAAGTTTTGAAATTAACTCTAGCAATTTGAACTGGATCCTGAAACAAATGGGGAACCAATGAGTCACTTGACCACTTGGGTGAGGTGGCTGTGCTACTTTGGAAGGTGGTCAGAAGTGGAAAAGCAGTGCTAGTCCCTGTCTATCAGCTTGCTCTGTTATGATGGGCTTGTTGCTGGACGGTTTCCCCTCCGTTCTTTTTTAAAAACAGGGTGCATAATAATGCTTGTCCTTATACAGTAGAACCTTAGAGTGAGGAACACCAGTTACGAACTGACCAGTCGACCACACGCTTCATTTGGAACTGAAAGTCAGCAGCAGTGACAAGAGTCTCAAATGCAAAAGCAAGTACAGCACATTACTGCATTTCAATGTAAATTACTAAAAAGAATAAATTAAAAGCTGTAAAAGAAGATTTGATGGAGTAAGGAAGCAGTCTGTGCTTATTGCATTTAAATGGAGATGGTTAAAAGCAGCATTTTTCTTCTGCATTGCAAAGTTTTGAAGCTGTATTAAGTCAATATTCAGTTGTAAAGTTTTGAAAAAACTGCTGTCATGTTATATTCAGTTATGAACATTTGAGTTACAACCACTTCCATTCCTGTAACTCTGAGGCTCTACTGTATGTGAAAGCAGAAGCAAGCTGTAAATGTTAATTAGTAGGGGCTTGTCTTTACTCATTTGATCGGTGTTTCTAAATAAAATGACCAGGACCTCACTCAAAAAAACAAAAAAAAACAAAAAACCCAAGATAATTAAATATATCGGAAAACAAACAAGGAGTCCTGTAGCACTTTTAAAGACTAACAACTTATTTATTGCACAAACTTTCATGGGCGCAGTCCTGCCCTAGAAGTGATGAAGATTTTCCATAATGTGAAATTTCTTTTTTCCCATCATATCTATTGTCATTTGGAGTTAAAGAAAGGGAAAGCCTGAAATGAATTGGAATAGAAACTCTGGGACTGGTGAAGTCAGTTATGCTGGTGTAAAATTAGTGAAGGTGAAGTTGGTGTCAGGGCCAAGGTTCCTAAATATTTGCCAGTCAAGTAAGTCAGCTGATATTGAAAATAGTGGAGAAAAATAGAAATTGTCACCTTTCATGTTTCAGATAAGTACACTTCATCAGACAAAATTCTGAAAGCAGAAATTAGAAAAGCTAACAAGAGCCCACTGGCTTTTCCCATGGAGCAAGCTGGAAAAAGCTGTCTTCATAATGAAAAATGCCTATATATGCGTTAGAAAATATAGATGTATAAATCCTATGAATGAAATCTGCTTTATTATTCTGTAGGAAAAGCAAAAATGGGTTCCAGGTGGTTTTCATCCTTCTGTTATGTATCAAATATTGTGTGTCAGAATTAGTAATGAAACTAGCACAGAAGGTTTCTAAGCCTATGTGATGCATAGAATTTCTCTTAGTGAATGACTCCTCTGGGAATCAAGCAACACCAGGTGGGTCACTGTTGAGTCTGTTCGACAACACTTGCAATCCAGGATGAGCAGACCTAATAATTAAACTTCCGCACCTTATAGTAATCGGCCCATCTTATTTACAGACTGTAACCAGCTGCTGTGCTTATCCTCTAATATCACGCTGCTCTTTTACTTATCCATTCTCAGCTGTTTTATATCTGACAGAAATGTCAGTTTTCATCTGGTGTTGAGCCATCTGACCTTTAGTCCATTGTAGTCTGGGGAAATTAGGTGTTTGAAGGAAAATGTGAGAGAATGTCACATTCTGAACAAATGGCACTCTTACACTGTCCAAAGCATACATTTTTTAACTGAAGTCAACTAAATTAAAGAACAAAGTTATTTTTTATCATCATAGGAAAGAATTTCTAGACCTGATGGATAAGTATGGATCATGTAGTAACACAGACTCTGCAAGGTGTTCACCAACACAACTGCTAGCAGGTGAGGCACTGAACATTTCTATATTTTGTACTCTAAGGAAGTAGTACAGGATGCCTGCAGGCCTGAAATAACGTTGGAAAGCACTGTAGGCATCCTAGAATGAAATGTAAACCAGCATGTCAAAGATTTAGTTTGGGGATGGGACAGGGAATATGTTTTAGTGAGTAAAACAGATGATTAGGAGTTCAGCACAACTCCCGTGTTCATTCATGATTCAGTCATTAACTCACTTTGTCATCTTGGGCAGTCACTTAACTTCTCCATGTCTATGTCCCTGTCTGTATTGTATCACCTACCTCAAAGGGTTTTCATTAATGAATGGCTTATCAAATGTTATCAGATTGGTGTCTTAGCACTGCAGAATATTGATACTTGAGAGATTGTAGCTCTGCACACTCCATGTGGGAGTGTTGCATTAGTATGGAAGATTTGTATGCTGCATCCGCTGCCTTCTTTAAGAGGGATAGATATAAGATTATTCTGCATCACTCTTTTCTTTTGAAGGGCCAGTCTTCCTCACATGCCAGCAAGTAATGCATATGTATGAAAGCCAGAGTACTTGACTTAGCTTTCAGTCTGAAGTTGTGTGGCCTCAGACTTTCCTGTGGGTTTGTTGAACCTTTTGATAAAAACTTATATTGGCTCCTCTCTAAGAACAGAAGGACATAAAGACTGGGAAAGTGGGGTGAATACCTGAGCTGTTGATTTGGGAGTGCAATGGGGTAGGTGGGTTGGTGAGAGAGAGAGATCCAACACAAAGCACAAGTTATTTTCAACAGCTGATGTATTGTATCTGCTCTTAGTTCTAGCCTCCTGTTTTTCTGATTTTTCAAATCAGGTGCAGATGTTGTAAAATGAACCTAAGTGCTAAACACTGACTTTCTAGAGTCAGAAGGAGGAGGTTAGATCAAACTCATTCTTTCCCAGGAGTGGTTTTAGAGCAGTGTTTCTCAGGCTTTTTGGCTCGAGGACCACAGATATCATTTTTACAGCCCTGAAGGGCCACCAGCTTCTGCCAGCAAGTCCCCTCAAAAAGCAGTTTGCTTTCTTGCTCCCTGATCTCCCATTTTCCTGGCTGCAGCAGGGAAACCAAACACATCATGCAGCTTGGCTCACCCTATCTCGGTTCCAAGGCAGTAGCTCTCTTCTGCAGCCAGGGGGACAGAAAGTCAGTGCTCCCCTCCCCTCCATGGGGCTCCAGCAAGGACCCTAGCAGCTATTGACCTAGGCAGAGCACTTTGCAGTGCTCCCTGCTACAGCTGGGGGATGGAGCACTAATCTCCTGTCCCTTTGACTGCAGCAAGGAGCCTGCTTCTGTCTTTTAGTCAGTGGAAGCACACTTTGTCTAATCCTTAGGGAATGACTCCATTCTGCAGCCAGCAGGAGGGTAGCTGAGTGCCACTTTGAAAAGCAGTGGGGCCACTTTTGGCCCCTCGAACACAGGTTGGGAACCACTGGTTTAGAGCCTTCATGTCTCTTGCTATCATCTGAAAGGCTGGACGTATGTGACTGTTTGCATTACTTCCAAAATGCTGGATCATGTGACAAACTGGATATTGGACAGAAGGCTGAAATGTGCGGGAAAACAGTCAGTACCAGAGACACTTTTATTATATTCATTGTTAAAATTAATAGTAAAAGACTTGGTCATAATTACTGGGTTTACCCAAACTAGAACGGTTTGTTAGTTTGGATTCATGGGTTTATTAGTTTGGCTTCACATGGTCCTCTTCCTGACAAGTACTGAAGTCTTCTCCTGAGGAAGATAGCCAGAATTTGTGCTATATGTCAAGGAAGCACTTTGCTTCCCTGAATGTGGTTTTTACTTCTCTTTTCTCACTGTTTCTTTCTTTGAGGAAAACCTGCTGACAGCCTTTCTTCTGGATCCTCCTCAAGGTCACAAAGTCCTCAGCTTCTGAGTCCAAAGGATATAGTCATCAGCTGCAGTGGAAATACTTCTGTTACCACAACACCCCCACAACTCACAAAGTAATTTCTGAACTGACTCCAACTCTCCTCTTCGAACGCCCTTGGGCCAAAGTATTTGTGTGGGGGTTCTTATGAATATTTTGTGTGGCAATCACCTGGAAACAGACAGGCTACAAAGATTTTACTTTTAAAATCATATTATTAATAACATGATTGGCTGTTAAAACAGAGAGAATTTTTAGAACTAATTTGGTTTGTCCTTTTTGAGTCATTTGGTTCCTTTATGCATTTTGCTTGGTTTGGTGAAGCTATACTGATTGGGTTTGCAATTTTTTCTAGCCAACTTCTGTTTAGTTTTTCCTTCTGGTTCATGTAGACTAGCACATTGCCATAAGGTTTGAGTTGCAAACACTGCAAGAGGCCTTTCAGTCAAATAATATATAATGAGTTTGTTTTTAAATGCCAAAAGAGAAAAACATGAAAATACATTTGTTGCCCATTCCGTTGAAGTCAGTAGGAGCCTGAAAGGTGGGTATGGCATATTAGAGTCACAAGGTCAGGACCTTTGAAAGTCAGGCCACATTTATTTTGCTGCTTCACTTAGACATCCAAGTTTGAAAATTGTGGCCCAGTTAGAGAAATTGAGAAGTGCTCCCCTAAGACTGACTGACCAGCTGGTCTCTATTCCTGAGTGGGAGTGGGGTGAGGAGCCTGTGTGTTTTTTCCATCTACTCCCCACCTGGAGCCAGGACAACCTTGTCAGCTGTGTGGCTGCCCAGCTTCTGGTGTGAAGTGGGTAAGGGGTGAGAAGCTGGGACAGCTGGAGCCCACTCCTCAGGTGAGAAGCTGTAGGAGGCGTCACCCATCTCCTGGTGCAGCACAGAAAGGGGGAAGCTTGGGGCTTGGGAAATGAGGGAGGGCAGACCTCTGGGAGTTTCTGGGGAACCTGGCAGGGAGCTGAGAAACCAGGATCCCAGCTCTCCATGCCTCCCTCGTAGGCTGAGGAACTGTTTCTGAAGAGGATGCGCTCCACCAACCCAAGCAGGGCAGTGCAAAGATCAGCCACTGCAAGAATTACTGCAGTGGCTATAAGTTGACCTATGTTAGGTCAACTTATTTTTCTGATGTAGATGAGGCCAAATTACTCCTTGCTTCTTGGCTTTTCCAGGAGCAGCCCTGGCAGTAATTGGCCTACCTAGCGAATTGAACCCCTTCAGCCCTCGTGAACCCCTCATCATGGGAAAACAGCTTGAGGTGGAATGGACACAAAGCAAGACAGCCTTGCAGCTAGATTTATGCAAAAACACAAAATCCTTTAATTTTAAAGTTTTTTTTAATAAAAGAAAAGTGACACTTGAAACATTCCAGATGAGTGTGTTCAGATCCCTAGGAGTATAGCTGAGTATATAATGAAAGTAGACAGTGAGACGCACTTGAATTGTATTAAAGTATATAGCACCGCTTTAAGGCTTAATTTAGCTTGTTTTTCTGTGTGTTGGTACTGGTATTCGTATTGAAATCAGTAATTTTGTACTGAATACAATGTGGACACAGAGTCACCCAATTAAATGTCAGCCATTTATGTTGAATTAGGTGTTGCAGCACATAGTGAAACAGAAAGAGAAGCACTGCATGTGGGTCTTCATTCTGCCTTTTTCAAGCACCACGAACTAACTGTCTGACCTTTTAATGTTAATTTTCTTCTTTTTTTTCCTCTTCTCCCAGTGATAGTGCATTTCAGATTATCACTGTTTCCAAGGCAACAGGCCTAGGCTTGAACATTGTGGGAGGAATTAACAGAAATGAAGGCCCCTTGGTGTATATTCAGGAGGTTATCCCTGGAGGTGACTGTCATAAGGTAGATGTTGTTTATAAAGGCCTCTTTTATTCATGTTTCCTTCCCATGCAGCTCCGGTTTCTCCTTATTTATTATCAGCTCAGTATAAATGCTCTCCAACATCAAGACTTTGACTTGCTATGCCAGCAGTGAGCCAGAAATAAGAAACAGTGGTCTTTGAGCATCACTAGAGTTTTTTTATACAGTAAGTTCCAAAGGGGCAGTCATGTTAATCCAGTTCAGCAGAAGCAGCAAGGAGTCCTGTGGCACTTAAAGACTACCAGATTTATTTATCGCATGAGCTTTTGTGGGAGAAAATCCCACATCATCAGAGTAGCATCACTTTTGGTAGATTACTTTTTCAATGGTGAAGTGTTGTCTTGTATTGACTATCTTGTATGGGAAAGAGGATACCAGTGTTCATACATATCCTTTTTCCTTCTTCTCCAGTGCATCCATGTGGCAATCAGAAGGCTTTCAAGGCACTCAGGAGAAAACTAGGAAAGGGATCCGGTTTTTGTGGCAAAGCGCAGCTAGTCCAGGGTTATAGGATTGATTTAGCTGGTGGCCAAGGTTAAAGTTAAAGCTAATTGGTGTTCCATGTCCCAGCCAGCTACATACTAGTTGAGAGCATATGCTTAATCATCTTTAAAGAAACTTAGTGGATGTAGGCACAAAAACATCAGCATTTCTCCTTTCCTTCTCACATTTCTTATACCTTCTGGTATCAGCAGAAAGGTCCTTCTAACCAACCTACACTCACCACTATTGCAGCTGATCACCATTGTTAATGAATTAAGGTATGAGACAGATAGGAATTGTTGTCTACACAAGCAGGCTGAGGCATAGAGAAGTTGTGATTCACTCAGCCGAGGTCACACAAGAAGTGATGTGGCAGAGCAGGGATTAGAACTTGGATCTACTGCTGTTCTCCTTGATCACAATACTTGTCAGTTATTTCCTGGAGCTGAGATTCAGACTGGGACACCTCTAGTCTTAAGGTGGTAGTTATCGCTAGACCAAAATAGAGGGAACATCTTATAGGTGAAATCATTGAGTTATGCTGATCCTGTTCTAGGTGGAAGTCCCTTTTTGCATTTTGCATCCTGCATCTTGCATCATTGATATGCATAATGGAGAAAGAGGACTAACAAGTCACTAAAATGTCAGTGTTTTCAGAGCTAAGTTTTTTCTTAACGTAGCCTGTCTTTTTGAACCTACAGCTATTTATCAGTGTGGTATGGGTCATTGTAGAGAAAAGGAGGGTGAGGTGATATCTTTTATTAGCTCAATTTTCATTGGTGAGAAGGACAAAGTTTCATATTTATGCATGGCTCTTCTTCAGATTTGAGAAGTTTGGGTCTAACCTATAGTACAGAGGTAGGTCATTGGAAGCTGTGTTCCAGTGACCTAGCTATGGAAATATCACCTCTTAAATTTTGTTCCTGTTGATGTAACTGCCCTGCGATGCTGGCTTAATAAAACGTCATCACCACAAGTGGCATAGAGTCAAGGTTGATGTAATTAGGTAAATGTAGGTGTTTATGTTCCTTTGGTCAGCTGTTACTCGCATTCGGGAGTTGTCCCACGGTGCCCAGCACCTACAGTACAGTCGATACAAGTGCTCTTGGCGATGATTTGCACCACTGATAAAGGAGCAAAGTGTGGACCCGTACAAATGGTAGTTACCACTGCTGCTGTATGTGAAAGTAACTTAGATCGACTTAATTTTGTAGTTTAGACATGACCTTAACCAGAATAGCACAGCTAAATACCAAGTGGAGCAGGCTGTTCATTGTAAGTAGTTAAAGCACATTTTTCAAGAGTCCATTCAAGAGGTACACTCTCCAGTCACAGGAAGGAATGGAAACTGAGGGGCAGTAGCTGGGCAGGGAGAATATTTAATGGGTTGTAATTGCCGTGATAAGCCATAAATCCAATGTCTAGCAAAATTATGAATTTAAGTTCTCGGACTTTCTTTTGAAAGTGTTGTGCCAGTTTCCTGAATGAGGGTTGACTAAGTTTCCCAGTCCAGAAGAGCTGTATATGCTCAGGAACTTGGCTCGCTCGCCAACAGTAGCTGGTCCAATAGAAGATGTTACTACACCCATCTCGTCTCTCTAATACGTAATATAACAGCACTGCATACAGTAGTGCGTCATTTTGACATGCAGATATTGATTGTGTCTGCAAAGCAAATGCATAAACACTTAATGCCATTAATTACATCTGCAATGATTTGTGCTCTCAGAATTTTACATGTGGTTATTTGTGACCACAGATTTATTGGTACAGAAAGCAAGGGCAAGTGAAGATCAAGCTGCATATCAAGTAGCAAATTTGAATGCTACCTGAAAACTGCTTTTTTATAAATTGAGTGATTCTTCTTTTTATTCAATCTTCTCTTTTTATAGCTACCAAAAACATTTTACAGTCTTAACCTGTGTAGTTTAGTACCCTATCCTTCACAGTTTGGGTCAGTGGGAGCAGGATCAGGTCACTGATTTTCAGATTGTACTGTAACACTAATGCAGTTCAAACACTCAAAATCTGAGTCTGTGTCTAAATTCTAATCTCCAAATGTCTCAATTTAAAATTTAAAAATGTGATGTTTGCCATATAAGCCACCAGAAGGCAGCATTGTAGTTGGTATTTTTATATATTGAGGCAGCTAAAAAGCAAACATCTTTTTCTTTGTGGCCAAAGACAAGCATTAAACAACAAAATACAAGTTATAAAATCATAGTGTTCAAACAGCTAAAATACAAGTGTCTGTGTTGTAACATGTTGTGCTGGCCTGACAAGGAACAGCTACGTATTTAGATTTCTAGTAATATTTTCCAGAATTATATTTTCTCTGAGGGTTTTTACAAAATATAAAAAAAAGGAAGATGGAATTTTGTATTTCAGATTTTCCACATTTTCTGTGCAATTAATTACATATGAGGTCAAGAAACACAGATGCATTTTGAGTGTGTATATTTTTGTAGTGTATATTGGTGAAATTCAGTAATTTAAAAATCTATATCCATAAACAAGGAAAAAAAGTATGATTTAATATGTAGGTTAATAAACTCAATTCTCAATTACACTCTGATTTATACCCATTCTAAGGCCAATTTACACAGTGAGAAGAGAGTAAAGGGCCCACAGTGTAAATGGGACTTCAGGCCCCCTTTTTTTGAAAAAATGCTGTCTTGTCTGTCTGCATTGGAAATGTGATATAGATGTGTGATTGCAGAATGTTGCAAATCAATCTGACTTGAATAATTAAGCAAGAGCACAAAACTGATGATAGAGAGAACAAGGTGGGATAAGCTGTGTCTTGGTCCAGTAAGAGACAGGTTTTTTTTCAAAATGCACAGGGCTCTTCTTCAGGTCTGGGAAAGGAACTCTGGCTTAGTCCACTCTACATATATACTATGGTATTACTTTGTCGCTCGGGTGTGAAAAATCCATACCACTGATGAGCATAGTTACACTTGTTGTAACCTTCTGCCATGTAGCTAACACGATGTTATCTGTTCCACTTTGTGGTTAGCTGTATGGCTAAATATAAGCCAAATACAATATGTATACAAATTTGTATATAAAACAAACAAGGAGTCCTATGTCACTTAAAGACTAAGAAACGAAGTGCCACAGAACTCCTTGTTTGTTTGTTTTACTGAACTAGACTAACACGGCTGCCCTTTTGGATCTTGTAAATTTGTATATGTGTTTATAAATAAGGACATATTTTTAAACAAAAGCTTTCTACACAAAATACAAATAAGTGGCTACAAACTAACACAGCTGAGAAATGGATTAATTGGTTGAGAAACTTCCCGTAGTCTGCCAGATCAGTAAACCTTACTAAAGAATCAGTTGTCTCTGGTTTATTTTCGTAGCAAGTTTGTTCCTGCTGTAATGCCTCTGACATCTGTCTTAGTTTCTCAGAGCTTTTCTGCTTCCTCCCATCACTATAGACAGTGAATGATTTCAACTGAGGAATTTCGGTTCGGAGATGAATTCTTTATCAGCAGTATTGCTTATAATTCCTTTAACTCCTCTGATAGACATTTTCGTTCTGTATTTGAGAACCTTGTTGCGAATGTTCAAGTCATTGGACGGTAACGTTATAAAAGTCAGTAAGATATGGTACCTGTCATGGGGGGGGGGGCTGATCCTACAACTTGTTTCATTCATTCAGAGCAGTCTGCCAACTTGACAGCCATGTTGATTTCAGTGGGATTCTGGGTCAACACAGAGGGTCTGTCTACAGCAAGAAAAATGGCAGGATTTTAGCTTCAAATTGGTTAAAGGCAATTTAATTCTACTGTGCCATGAAGAAATGCTAACCAACCAACTCTGCTTCAGTACTGAATATTCAGAGTCCATAGCCATTTTATTCTTTGTCAGCCATCAGTGAAAGGCTAAACAAGTGACTGACTGAAGTTTTCATGCTCATTCAAACTGTCACGCAGACCAGAGATGCACTGGTTATCTTTCACTTTCCTTACATGATAGCAAAGGAAAATGTTGGGGTTCAAAAACAAAGAACCTAAAGCACAGGCAAAAAATAGGACAGAGTGAGATGGTCGTCTTCTCTCACAACTGAAAAAAAAAAAATCACAATAGAACAAGTGAGGTATGCACGAGATTCCTGCAGAACAGGATGAGAAGTAATGGGCTTAAATTGCAAAGGTGACTTAGGTTAGACATTAAGAAAAAAAATCCTGTTTGTAAGGGCAATTAAGCACAGGAACAAATTACATGAGGAGGTTGTGGAATTTCTGTCATGGGCAGCTTTTAAGAACAGGTTAGGCAAAGACCTGTCAGGGATAGTCAGTTAACAGTCCTGTCTCCGTGCAGGAGGACTGGACTAGATTATTTTCAATCCTATGTTGCTATGATTCTGTGATTGTTAGGAAGTTAATAATACGGTGCTTTTTAAAACAAATATGGCAGAATTGGGTGATTGGAAAAATTGGTTAGCATATTTTTTTACCTTAAAGCAATTGTAATTATGAGTCTGATGCCATCTGATGCATACATAGTTTTTCTGCACATAATAATTTTTGATTTATAGAACCAAAGTGTTAAATGTAATATTAATAATTGTTTTTTGTGCCTTTTGAAATCTAATACACAAAACACATTCCTTTGTTGTGTTACAGTGTGACCTGTTCCCATGACTTACACTTCCCTGCATTTATTTTCTCCCATTCTGTAAGTCGTCCCCCCCCATCTTCGAAGCATCTAATGGAGTGGGATTTTCTCCCCTGAAAGCTCAGGCAATAACTAAATTTGTTAGTCTTTAAATGCCACAGGACTCCTTGTTTGTTGTTTACTGAACTAGACTAACACGACTGCCCTTTTGGAACTTTGTTGTGTAGTTAGTGTGCTAAACAACAGCACAATATGACTAATTGAAGTTACTGACTCACAGGTTAAACATATTGGTCCAGGCAGGAAGTCTGGTCAACGTTGGCTGTTTAAGTTCATGAAATTCAAAAGTACATGTTAAACTGTTGCAATTAGCAAGTTCTTTTAGTTACATCTTCATCAATAATCAGTGCAAAATGTCATGCTTGGGTTCTTTATTACTAATTAGGATGGACGACTGAAGCCTGGAGACCAGCTTGTATCCATAAACAAGGAGTCAATGATTGGTGTCTCCTATGAAGAAGCAAAAAGTATAGTCAACAGAACAAAACTGAGGTAACTGTTTTATAATAGCTGAACCCTCAAAGTGACATCTAAGATTTCTTCCACGTAATTTGAAAACTGTTGTCAAACATGTTTGAAGTATATAGAAGACAAGTTCATACCTCTGAAATATTAAATTTTTACTGTAAAAATGCTCAAATGTTACTAATTAATACAATGCAAAATTGTTATGGAAATTTACCAACTCAGTTGCAAAATCTACTCACCTGTCTTCAAAGTGGGATTTTCTCCCACGAAAGTGTACGTAGTAAATAAATTTGTTAGTCTTTTAAGTGCCACGGGACTCCTTGTTTGTTTTACTGAACTAGAGACTAGCATGACTGCCCCTTTGGAACTCACCTAACCCTGACCTTCGTAACTATTGATAGTGGAGAGTAAAATTAAAAAGAGGGTCAAAAATTCTCACTCCACAAGATTTGAACAAGTAGAATTTTACAGGGTTGCTTTATCACTTTATTAATAGTGTTGGGTATGACGTATGAAAAACATTTATTTTTAAATTTAGACCTGAATCTGCCTGGGAGATCGCTTTTATCAGGCAAAGAGTTTTTTCAAGTTCCTCAGAAAATCCTCAAAGCACTTGCAGTCTCTTGACATCTTCTGCTGGGTTTGGACAACGACAGACACTACTAGCGTTAAATCCTCTTTCGCCTCCTAATGAGAATCCTGCTCCAAAGATGTCCACACCCAACACTGTGAGTACAGTCTTGTCTCCTGTTTTAAGACTAGCCAAGTAATAAGCTAATTTTCTGAATTAAAGAAATCCTATAGCAAGTTTTTTCAATATTTTAGTATTAGCTTATGGTTTACCATTCCAATAAGTAAATGATTGCACTCTTCCTCAAAATGTGTACTTTTCTGAGGCATCAGAAGCTTTTTGGGAAGTGTGTAATAGCACTATAGAATCAACAGTATTAGCCAATGGAAGGGAATATTAACGAAAACATTAGTTGATTGCTCATCTTACCTCTTAATTAAATCTGCATTGTGATCCTAGGTAGTCAAATTTTCTTTTTCAAAAAACCCTAGCTATTTTCGTTTTTTATTTCAGATACAGTGGAGATATTGAATATTACTAAGAGTGAATAATGTACTGTTTAAAGATTATAATGAATAATGTACTATTTAAAGATTTAGTACAGTGCTTATTACTGTAGCATTGGGATTTAGGTACAACTTAAACTGAAAAAGAAGAATTACATAAAGTCATCTACAGTTGCTGACATTAGAAAACACTATCATTTTTCTCAGAGCTAAAGTCAAAGTGGAAATAAGCGCCTAACACCTTCCCCTCTCCCCAAGAAAGCTAATTAAAAATATCAGATAAAAATGCCTTTAGTGCAGTAAAACTCGTGCTAATCTTGGGCCCCGGGAGACCTTGGGGAGCAGGAGGCATTGATAATGACAAATTATAGTGGGGGAACTCTCAGTTGGAAGAGTCCTGCCATATTTTAATGCTGTAACTGAGAGCAAGAGAGTCCCATCTGATCTTAGTTGCTGCAGCCAGGTGTAGAGTGAGGCCATATGACACATGGGGCACTTGGCAGCCTTTTCTTTTGGATTTCAAACCTCCTGTGATGCCAGCTTTCTGTGCTTATTTGCCTTATTTACATGCATTCTTTTTGGGACATGATATATCTAAGTAAAATGCTAGTTTGGTTACTCACTAACTTGTGTTAATAGACATTCTTCTGTTATGTGGAAGATGTTTCCCTGGCTTTTGGGGACTGTTGATGGGTTGCTTCAATAAAAAAAGAAGTTTTTTAAAACAGTAGATTTTTGCCCCTTTAGATAAAGTTGGAGAAGGAATATAGACTTGTATAAATCTTTGTTTAGAACTCCACGTTCTAGGGGTATAGTTTTATCACATAAAGGAAAAACACAAACAAACAATTTTTGTAGCACATCTTTAGTACAAATGAAGCTATCTTAGTGTGTGATATTGAGAAAGTTTTGAAGACCAAAGGAAACGACTGTTTTAGAACTCCCTTCTGTTTTCTGGGTTTTTAAAAATATTTAACATTTAGTTCTTTTTAGAAGCAAACAAAATATTCTCACTGAATAAGCTGGAATTATAAAATTATTTTTACCAAATATGTAGTCATAGGAAATGATTCTCCTGTATCCAAATTTGAAATATACACCCATGTATTCCTTTTCAGAAACATTCTATGTAAGGTGCAGCCACACATTTTGGTGTTCATTGTGTTGGTTGTTCTGCAGAGAATGAGCCTCAGCAACTAGAAAATATTACCAAGTTTGTTATATTACTGTTGAATAATGTTAAGTTTGTATCTACTTAAGGCATGGCCAAAAAGACAGAGCCTTTCGACTACAGCTCACAGTTAGTCTTAGTCCGTAATGACCCACTGTTGTTTGATAGTTCTTCAGTAGGATATTCCTTTGACTTTGGTCTCAGATTCCCTGTTCCATATCCCATATACTGTCACATTTGGAACTAAAGCGCCATCTACTGATGGTTTTGGTGAAGAGACAAATGACTGGGTAGACCATGAAATAGAAGAAAACAAGGAGTCGTGTGGCACTTTAAGACTAACAGATTTATTTTTCGCATGAGCTTTTGTGGGAGAAAATCCCACTTCATCAGATGCTTCGAAGATGGGTGAAGTTACAGAATGGAATGAAAATAAATGCAAGGGGGTGTAAAACATAGGATCAGGTCATACAGGACGATCGCTGTGCAAAAGAATAAATGAACATAGGGCTGATATGAGAAATCACAAAACAAAGAAACCAGTTGCTGAGCACTTCCATCTTTCTAATCACTCGATAAATGATTTGTTAACGACCGTCATCAGAGATGTGACTGAGACATCAAGACTTCAAAGAGAAACAGCTGAACTCAAATTAATATGCAAACTAAATTCTGTGAAAGCAGGATTGAATCGAGACTATGGGTTCTTTTCCCATTACAAAAGGTAATTTGACTTCAGGCTTCCCATGGTTTGAACCTAACAACTGCTCTGATTTGCTGTTACTGTATGAACTGATCCTATGTTTTACATCCCCTTGCATTTATATCCATTCCATTCTGTAAGTTCACCCATCTTCGAAGCATCTGACGAAGTGGGATTTGCTCCCATGAAAGCTCATGCAAAAAATAAATCTGTTAGTCTTAAAGTGCCACACAACTCCTCGTTGTTTTTTTACTGGACTAGACTAACACGGCTATCCCTTTGGAAATAGACCATGAAGACTGAACTCTATGGTGTTCTATCCAGGATGGGGTTGACACACATTGTTGTGTGAGAAAGTGTATAGTGACACTGACAGGCATAGAGACCAGATGAAACTGTCACTTTTGCACCTTTCTTCAGCACTAAAATCCAGGTGCAGACAACAAGATGAGAAGAAAACAAGTGCCATGAAACAGCCATAGCAAGTGTTTCAGTGTTATAGATGCTTTTTCTAATACGTTACATGATTTACAGTATGCTGTACCCCCAGGGTGGAAAATTGTCTCGCAGCTAGGTGCCAGCAATTTTAATTTTATTTGCCAGAGAGCACTCCTCCATTTACACTTCTGCAGTGGACCTAGACGACAGGCTACTAAAACTGGTTACCTTGGTGACCAGAAACCTAGATTTGTTAAGGGCTTCTGTAACCTATTAGATATGTGGCAATGGGCCCCTCTTCTAGTCAAAACTAGGCATGACACTTTTGTACAGACTTCATCAGTTCTCCTTTGTAATAAGTTTTCTAATAAAATATCACATTTATATGCTTTCTGTTAAAATGTCTACATAATAGAAATCACATATGCTTTCCGAATTGAACAATAACTCTTTAAAGGCCATAAAATCATCACTGTAGGCTATGCCTTAGACCACAGGTAGCCAAACTGTGGCTCAGGAGCCACATGTGGCTCTTGAATGAAAATGTGTGGCTTCTGTAAGAATGTCAGCAAATCAGTTTAGTAGGTAAAAGTATATGGCTGTATGCCACAGTGCAGCTCTTGAAGGTTTAATAATCAACCTGTGTGGCTCTCAAGTTCCGTAAGTTTGGCCACCCTGCCTTAGACAAAGCATGTTTATACTGGCTTGGGTTACTCTGTAAATAGTACCATATTGAAAGGACTCTGGTGCTTCGGCACAGTGCATATAACCACAGAAGCCTCTATATTCTGAATGCCTTTGCTTTGTTTTGCTTTTTACAGTGTCTAAGAGTTTAAATGTAACATAGATTTTTGGCTTCAGTGTTCTTCCAGAATTGCCTTAATCTTCCCAGCCACCCATTTTTTTTTAAAGGTTAACATGTGTTTCTAGTCTGGTCTTTGACCTACTTTAGCAAATGTCATTTCATGACTTGTGATTTTCTTTCATAGAGGAAAACTGGATTCAAGAAGCGAGAACAATTTCCAATTACTTCTGCAGACGGCAACCCTGCTGATGTGTCTGCTACTGGTAAAGGCTTATTTAATTCTTTTTTCCTCTTTTTTTTTTCTAATTACACTTCCACAGACAGTAGTACGCAATATGAGTTACCAAGCATTACAGAAAGATATTTGGGCCATTTGTCTAGTGGTTAATTAAAGGCTAAGATGGATGTGTTGTCCAGCAACCCCTGTCAAATATAACTTGTATAGATTCTTGGACTAATAGTTGAAACTAGCCAAAGATGAATGATCACAACATTTTTAGCACAGCAGTAATAATCAACAGACTAAGTCAAAACCAGACGACGAAAACTCACCTATAAATCAAGCCTAGGTTGCCATAGAAACAATGTTTTCTTGGTTTGATAAAATGCTATGAAAGTATATTGCATGTATTTCTTTTAAAGAGGGCAGATTTTTTTAAATTTTAGGAACAGAAATAATTGTTATAGTGGTCTTTTTATTCTCTTTTATAGAAAGAGGCTATATTAAGAATTTTTTTTTTTACCTTAAAACACTGTTCTGGAACTTCCTGTATTATCTGAAGGCCATAATGTTTAAATAAAGGTAATCATTATATTGATTATATCTCTGGAGATATATTTTGGAAGTGTTCACACAGTTCTTAAGAAGGGGGGGAAAAATCAGAGCTCTGATCTTTCACAACAACCAGATCTAACTTGACAGTGATAAATCCCTCAATGAGTTGGTTTGTATTATGTTTATAAACAAAGAAAATGTACATGCATGACACACATGCATAGTTATGTCAGTATTCCAGGCTAATGGTTGTGCTCTATACTGCTCTGCAAGTAGACCTGTGCCCTCTTAACACTCACTTTCTACAAATGGAGGCTGTGTGTTTATTACGTCTGCATCTCTAATTGATCAGTCCACCTGGACCAAAACCTACCATCTGGTGTCCCAAGAGAGGAGGGGACCAACCGAGATGACCAAATCCATCTCTAGTGTCACTCCATTGACATTACCTAAATTGCACTAGAGATTATTGTGGCCGTTAATGGACACCCTAATTCCAAAGAAAGCAGTCTTACTGAGATCCTGACTAACTTCACGTAAAGTAAAGATGTTCCCTAAGGGGTTAACTGGCTGGTTATCAACCTTAGGAGTTGGAGAGTTGATAGTATTTCATACAGCTTGAGTTATATTATCAGACACCTCTTTTGTACTGCCCATGAAAGCTCCCATGACTAGATTAGATGATAAGCATTACAAGACAAGGCCTCCTCTGACCTACCATTTAGGGCTTCTCCTTTGGTTGAAAGGGTGGGTACATGCAAGCTGAGCTGCTATTTTTTTTTCTCCTCCGAAGACCCAGCCCTCTTAAACCAATGTATCTTTAAATGAGGGATCTATGCAAGAGACAAAACACAGAGTTTTAGGGGTTTAATAGGAAAGACAATATCTCTCTCTCCTCCCTCCTCAAAATGGTGGGGAGTTAAATCTATTTTGAATGTTCTTAAAGATTTTGGACATTTGTGCTGTAACAAACCTCAGTGTCATTGTCTCCCTACGCAATTCGTGTACTATGGAAAAAATGCAGCTATCCTCAGGGGGTTGGTTTAGTGAGCATAATGAGAAATTATTGATTTAAGTACCCATTCTGCAGGAGTGGTTCATACAGCTTAGTTGTAGCCGTGTTGGTCCCAGGATATTAGAGAGACAAGGTGAGTGAGATGTTATCTTTGTTTTTTTGTTTTGCTTTGTTTTGTTTTTGTTTTGTTTTTTTCCAGACCAACTTTTGTTGCTGGGAGAGAGAAGCTTCTAAGCTTACAAAAAGTTTCTTCAGGGGAGAACAGCTCTGTGTAAACTTGAAAGTTTGTCCTTTTGCTACCAGAAGTTGATCCAAGAAAAGATACTGCTTTACCTTCTTTGTGTGTGTCTCTGACATGTGGTTTAGTCAGGGTCAGATTCTCAACTTGTGAAATTTCATTGGCTTTAGTCCACTGATAGCATTGAATTAATTCGATTAAATCAGATGATGTTAAGTGAAACTACAGTCGGTTTATGTCAACTGAGAATCTGATCTTCAGTTTTGGATATTTTGTTCCTGTGTCTTACCACAAGAAGTTCATTTGCCAAGAGCAGTCCCAGTTGGAACAGATTCCCTATGATACTTAAAGAGGAAGTAAGAAGGCCACAATGTATTTCCAAACATAGCAGTCCTGTATTCTATCACTGGACTTCCTTCTTTCCATTCTCATTTGACGTGTCCTTGACTGAAACTGCTACTTTTGTCACATGCCTCTTCTTCTTGAAGGCAAATGTGAAAGAAAGAAAGAAAAAAATACCTGTTGGATCAAAAATTGCTGTGATTAAGGAAAATCAGCATAACTTTGCAAAGGGCTAGGAAGACTTCATGCATAAAACCCAAGATCCAACAGTTTTGTGAATTTACTATCCACACACTAATTTTGGTAGAGCTACTCGGATGTACTCCAACTGAAGATGAAGCCTGCTGTCTCCAGAGTTTAATATAGCATGCCAATGAATTAGTGTTACAGGTTTCCGAAAAGATGTTTTGGTTTATGTTTTGGGCATGCATAGAGAATGTAAATTAGTTTGAGCTTGGAAGCAGATGTTTTGTGATTCCAGCTTTGTTTTGTTTTTTAAGTGGTTGCTTCTATTCTGGTTTTGGAGATGTCCTGAGCTACAGAATACTGAGATGCTCAGATTCATATTTTGGTTCAAACCTATCTCAGTTTCCTCCTTGATGAAAAAATAAAGTAGGCTTTAAGAATGTATTAAGAATGCTGTAGTTAATATCTGAGTGTTCCTTGGAATTGTAGCTTTTTTATAAGAAGTGTTTTGTATGGCTTTCCAAATTAGGGAGTGTAATAATTTCATATTAATTAGTCCATTCACAGCATGTTCCTCTTTGTACTAGGACCTCTGCAAAAACTCCGCTGGTGGATTTTTTTGTTGATTTTACTTTTAATAAAACATTAGTGCATCTAAAAGCCAAATAAAGCTGCTGCTTTTCTGTAGTGTACAACCTGTGGTCAGAGGTCTTCAAGGGCCTCCTGCTATTTTTCTGGTATATTAAGTTATTTCTCCAACAGACTGAAAGAATCTGGCAAAGCTACAGGTGATTTTTCTTCTGTTGTTTTCCCCTGCAAAAGGAATCTATAATGGTGGGTGTAAAATCATTTGTGCTGGTTGCTTATAATTTTGGACTTGCTTTTTCCCCCAGCATTTACAATTTACTTGTAAGGGAAAATAAATAATTGCATCCTAAATTGTTACGCTCCTATCTGAAAGAAGGGGTTAGAAGGGAGGGGCACAGTGGATGGACAAGACCTGGAGAAAGGGAGTTTCCCATTTCTGTTTGGGAAGAGGAGGAAACAGATGGGATTCATTCCAGACAAGATCCCTAATTCAGCTCTGCCCCATAGTGTTTTGAGATAATAATCTTCCCTTAACTTAATTCTTGCTGTTTCCTCACAGAATATGTAGAAGTTATAAGTTCCTTTGGTTAACACTTGAAGTTGACTGTTGTAGTCAAGCCTAGAAAAAGAGAGACATCTCTGAAGATTTTCTTGTGGATTAATAGATGTTTTCCACTGCCTGCTTCCAAAGATACACTTTATGTATGTCTGTGAAAGAAGATAAAGTGTCACAAGTATAAGCCATGTATTTCTGTGTTATGACATGACCTTCGCATGCCACATTCTTTCATTAATCCTGCCTCCCATTTTGATGGATAACTATAAAGCAGTTAAATAGTGTCTATATTTCCTCTTCTGTGTATTTAATGAATATTTTAGTAATGTACCTTTTAGCATTTGAGAAAAAAGTCATGATAAACATTAGACTTCATTCTGGCAATCAGGTGATTAGCTGGAATTATTTTGAACAGCAGGGCTTCCGAACACGTCCGTCAGAGGGAGAAGTTCCAATTACATTTCCAATTAACATACAATCTGTTGTCTCTTAGCTGTTGCTTCCAACTGGACTGATGATTATGGGCCTCAGGGAAGGAAAATTTCTCTGAACCCCACTGTTCGTCTCAAGGCAGAGAAACTGGAGATGGTAAATACCTCTTAATGTTTTCTATCTTTTCCCTAATCAGTGAGTCAGTAAAGAAAATTCGGCATCTAGAGAAAATGTCTGTCTTGGCTATTGCGTAAATAGGTCACAAAGAAATGATTACTCCACAAGTGCATAGTTCTTGCCGGCTCTGTATCCATAGCTGACTTTACTTATTGGGAAAATAGGAAAAAATGACTGTTTGAGTCAGCCCATTTAATGTTTATATTATTTGCTGAACGTCTTACCAACACACATCATTTTGAAAGAGAATGTTTAAACAAGGAATTTCATTCTTTATCCACCCTTCCTTCTGTCCTTAGGGTTTTATACTACTGCCCATCACTGTAGTTTCCAACTGCTTCTTACATAAAATTGGTTGCAATAGTCATGTCTCTAATGGACTTGGTGGAGTTTCTGGCAGAAAGTTATAGCAGAACATACAGAATATATACAAATGTTTTTAACATGAAATTAAAGCTTGATATGGAGGAAAAAACAAAGTGCAGTGTCTCATACATTTAAAAAAAAAGGCAAACAAAGGCACAGAGCCATTTTTTAAATTTAAAACAAAAAATAAAAAAGCAGTAAGCTAAAATTTAAGGAGAGGAACAGTGACATACCGCAAAGGTACGTGGAGTTATAATGAGTAAAAGAAGGTAAAAGGAGCCAAAGAAATTGAGCCTAGAAAAGAAGCAATGTCCTGTAGAAGATTCATGTGGGAAAATTAAAAACAGATGAGAGACGTGCTAAAGGAAATAAGGTGTACAGAAATACTGTTGATGGGCATATCAGATACATTTTTGTTGAAATATGCAGTACATATTTAAATTGTTCTTTCGCTTTTCCTAACACTGTCAGCATACAATATTTTGATCTGTCATTTTTATTTATCTATCCTGCATTGACATGGAACAATTCAGGAGACACAACAAGTGGGCATATTTTTGCTAACATTTTGATTTGTTTCTTGGTTTGATACCAAAAAAAGCAAGTGTCAATAAGGAGTAAAAGATAAGGAACTGCATTCAAATAACCAAAAAGTTCCTCTTATGGTTTGGATTTTTTTGGGAATGCTAGACTGCATTTTAAAAAGTTTGGTTTATCTTTTCCAACATTCCATAGTTAGAGAGATTACAGTAGGGCACTCTGCAATGTTATCATTGCTTTCCCTTAAATAAAATGAGGTCATTAGAGCAAAAGGATCTGGTTGTGAGTTACAGGAAGTGTAGCTATACAATCAAAACTGTCTTTAGGTGATCAGCCAGGAAACCATTAAGATCAGCTAGAGAAAGAGGTAGCAAAGATGGAAGAAAAATCTCTTGGATCCTCTTGTTTGTGTCCTGGCCACTCAAGAATTGTTCCCTTGTTTAATATTATTTTAATATTGTTTAGTTTTAAATGGCCCTGGGATGGAGCTTCTACTGTAGGCCTAAGGGAGAGCATTGGTGAATTAACGTTCAGTTCAGCAAAGCCTGTGCAGGTGTTTAACTTTAAGCATGCAAGTGGCCCCACTGAAGTTGACAGGTCAGCATATAAGTACCTCATACTGATTTGCTTAAAAATTAAGCACCTGCCTAGTCATCTAGTGCCTTTGCCTTTGACATGTTAGCGCTGCGTTTTGCATGTTGTTGCCCATATAAATTATGCTTGCCGTTTGATATCTTTCAGTTCGATGTCTTAATTACAAGTTAACAGATAAGGATGAAATTTATGAGGCTTGCTCATTCCAGCCCACTTCTCTCCCTGTTTTAATCTCTCTTCTGTTTAAAGGAGCCTAATTCTCTTCCCCCTTGTCCCTCCGTATCTGAAAATCTTCTGGAGAAATGATCGTGCAGTGAGGGTGGAGATGCTCTGTAATGATGATTGACTTGTAACCCGAAGTCTGGTTATATTCCCCAAATTAGATAGTACGGTAAAATGGTGGAGGGGGGTGGAAACCTGAAACTTCTCTAGTAGTGGAAATTGAACACCCGCTCCTGTAAAAATACACAGTAAGATAAGGGATTTCTAGTCAGAATGGGTCTAACTATCCAAACAAGGAAGTAGTTGTCACTGAGGCATTACCCTACTTAGGTCAACTGGGAAAAATAATCTAAGGCAAAAGGAAGACTTTATACATGGACTCTGAAACAAAGAAAGCATCAAGCAATATAAAAATTAAAGCCATGTGCATAAAAAGCGGGTGGGACATTTAAAAACTGTGCTGCCCTGAGAGAGGGAAGAGCGAGAGTCCTATGGCAGGAGGTCTGAGAAGAACATCAGGGTATGCTGTCATTTAAAAGTTCTACATTGGACCCCAGTCCATCCAAGGGACTGAAGTGCCTTTTTGACTTTAAGCACAAGAAGTTGTATGGACGTTTAAAGCATGCATGTTCTTAAGTGTTTTGTTGGATCAGGTTTTAACCGGCAGGTTTTTCTTGAGCATTTTACCTTTGTAATAAGTTAACGTCTTGTGCTGGATATAGAAGCTATTTCTTTAGCATTCACTTTACCTCAATTGTTTTCATAACACTTAAAGAAAAACAGATATGAGCAATGGGGTATCCATTTAATGATGGTTTATGATGATAAACATCTATGTGTGTAGTATTCTAAAATTTTGAAGAACTGTCTTTAGACTATGACCTTTTTGCCATTCCTTCATTTAGAAGTGCAAATTTCAGTACGATCAAGAGACTTAACTTTGACTCTGTTCACCTCGAAAGAAGTAATCACTCATTTTCATATTTTGAAACTGGTATGTTTTTAGGGTCAGTTGATTACTTCTGCATATAACTTAATTTATTTTAATGTTTTGTGCTCTATTGTTTTTATGCAGCATTTATAGACTGAATGTCATTGAATGGTTTGTTTTTTTCAAATTATTATATTTATATGCAATTTGCATATAAATATTCACTTTGCCACTCCATTATGTTTAGTGCTCCATGCTTCCATTAGCACAATAAAGGAATCATTGCCAGTTGTATATAATAATATTATCTTGTGCCCTTTGTAATGTGTACTGTGTTATTTATTTCTTTTTTTAGCTGAGTTTTATGAAAGCTATTCAGGGTATGCAAATTAATAATTCCTTCAAAAACACTAGTACCAAATATCATTAAACTTGACAAAATGTAAGTAAATAAACCTAAGCAAAAGCAAATGCTGAAACTTGATATGAAAAAAGGTCCAAGTGAGTCAAGATAGGGGTTTTCTATGGAAGCATGAATGTAAGTATGGCAGCAGATGCCCATTTTCCTTCATTAGCCTGGTATAATCAGTTTCTTCAGCCTCTGGTAGCTTCTGATAAACCAGGATTCAGATGCTGTGGTGATAAGAACAATATAAACACGGTGGTAGTTCTAGTCTTAATGTTTTCAGACCAAAATACAATGGCCATGGAAAAACTGTAGAAACCACAGGTAGTATATATTAATAAAGACATCTACCCCAGGGGCTTACCAGAGCCTATTCTGTCATCTTTCTTATTTGTCTGTCTTTGAAAAGATTTATGAAACAGTCACCAAACAAGACAGATCTTGCTATTAAAGCAGAGCTATCCTGAAAGGGCATATTTCCCCATTTGAGGCACAGAGCTCTAATCTCCATTTTTTAAATTACTCTTTGTCTTCTAGGCACTAAATTATCTTGGGATTCAGCCCACGGACAAACAGCAGCAAGTCCTGAGGCACCAACTACAGAAGGATTCTAAAGGGACAGTGTCTTTTGGAGGTAACCATTTGTTGGGTGCCTTAGAAAATAATGTAATATAGAAACAGAGCTTATATACCCTTTCATATATTTTGAGTTATAATAACCTTCCTTCCCTTCAGCGTGAGTTATTACCATAATGAAAAGCAATTCTCCATGGTGAGATGAGATCGTGATTCCACTATTTAACCATAAACTTGCTATTCTGGAACTAGCCAGCTGTAATAGAAATAAGATTTTTCTTTTATGAACAACAGTCTCAGCTCACTAGCCCTTAACTGCGCTTTGCTCTTACTTCTACTAATGAATTTTCAACTTCTCTTTGAAAATAGGGTATTTCTATTAAGGCTCAGGGTTTTTTTTTTTTGTTTTAAATAAAGAAGGGTTTAGTCTTAAAGAAATCTCTGCTTTCTTTTAAAAATAAAAGCACAAATATCTACTTTATAGCAAACTCATTTTTGCAAACTAAATTCTAAATATTATTTCTTGTATAATGGTCTCCTAAGAAGTAGCATACTGTATTAATTTAGTTACTGTTAATTTAGACAGCACAAATCTTAGACGTTAACTATTTTTCTTCTCTAAATTTATCTTAAATATTAAAATAGGCTTCAAATCAGTAACTAAAAATATCAAATTTCAAAGGGGCAGCTGTGTTAGTCTAGTTCAGCAAAACAAACAAGGAGTCCTGTGGCACTTAAAGACTAACTTCATCTGACAAAGTGGGATTTTCTCCCATGAAAACTCATGCAATAAATAAATTTGTTAGTTTTTAAGAGCCACAGGACTCCTTGTTTGTTTTGCTAAAAATATAAATATACATTCCTATATTTAAAAAATGCATAGTAAATCAAAGGAATTATTTGGTAGGTCTCCAGTCTGTATCATCCAGTTGTTCTGTAAAATGACCTCTTGAATAACCAAAACAATATTAGTTTCTTTCTAAGTCTTAATCTTGGAAACTGAATTGTACAATTCTTTTGTAATCTTATTTATTATTTGTCCAGTCCCTGGGACTGAAACTAAAACAGAATCTGAAAAAAAACGTTAGCAAGCTCCTGGCTTCCTCATAGCTGGTGCATTTTTCAGTTAAGATTTAGAGAGAACAGTGTCACCTGTAATTAATATCTCTTACTACAGAGACTAGGTAGCCCTGAAGCTGTCCAACTATTTACTCTGCCTGTTTTGTTTAGCTTGATAGAACTGAGAGCAGAGGGCTGAAGGCTACAGTGGACTCCACATGGAGACATTCCTCTGCCCCATTCAAAGCACAACATGATGTAACTTCTGACCAAAACTAATTCTGGCAGAGCTAGGTGATCTCATCACAGTGATGGTGTCAGTCACTCACTGTGACAGGCTTGTTACTTGATATGGTGTAACTTGTGAAAATTCATGTTTTTTACTACATAGATGAAAAACAACAAAAACGCTGCTTTTGTGCTGAGTTTTTCTCTGTAGTCAAACGTTTGTACCCTCCTCTGCCATCCAAAAACCATACAAGTTCTTGTTTTGACAGACCACTTTTACGTGACTTTTCTTTGACTTTTTGTGTGTTCCCAAATCCTTGGATGTCATCTCAGAGGTATAATCTGGAGAGAACTGAACTACGTCCCTCTAGCCTCCAGTAGCCATTGCAGCAATGAATTTTGTTTTTCATTCTAGTTGACAAAAGTCACAGACTGCAGGGATTTCTGTGTTTCAGCTGCATCTGAGGCAGGCAGCTGCTTCCCCCCATTTCCCACCACCCCAAAAAAGGTGACAGAATCTGTGCATGATCCAGTTGGGGTTTAGAAGCTTACATAGGAAAAGGTAAAACTGAGTGGCACAAGGGTTTTCCTCTTTTCTACAGAGACAGGAAATCAGCCTGTTGCAGAGGGGGTCCTTTGCTGGGATAATACTAGTATAGACTGCTCCTAAATTGTGTCAGGGATATTTCAAGCAAAAACCATCTCTGGAGTCAGAAACAGCAAAGGTGTTGTTTACATCATCCTTTGCCCCCTGCTCCTCATCCTTGCACTATGTACAGTTCACTTATATCGCAAGACTTAAGCATCTGTTTTTAAAACTTGCTTTTCTGATTTTTGGTTTTGGGGGGTGGGGGGGTAAATTTCCTTGAAAGAACTCTGTGCTGAGATGAAACGTTGCAGACAAAACTGTGGGTAGATTGTTTTATCTTTCTGGAAATTAATGGAGGAGTTGAAAGTCAGCCTTAAATGGAACTCGGCATTGCGTATGAAGGAGCTACTGCCACTCCATAATTTTATCAGACCAGCGCCTCACGCAAGCATTACATTCATTTTTAAAAGTAGTTGCAAACAGTGGTAAAGTGGGGGAAAACAAATTGACACATAAAATTTATGCCACAGACTACAGTAACTAAACTCTGTTTTAGATTTTGTTCAGGTTGCAAGAAGTTTGTTCTGTTTGCAGTCAGATGAGGCAGCTGGTGGCCAAGGACCTATAACATTTGGTGCCAGTGAAATTGCCAGTTTATTAGATTCACAGGTAAAGTATCTGTGGGAGCTGAGTAGCATTTATCGGTTACAAAGAATATGTTGACAAAGGTTAATTTGCTTAATTTTGTCCAAGAGTTGGAATAACTTTTTAAAATAGCTTTACATCATAGTTTTCTTTAAAGTAACCTAGTGCCTAAGAAACCTTTAAAAATCCTTGCTAAAGCAACCTAGTTTGGCGGAAACAAATCACATAAATGTGTTGTGAATTGGTATGTGTGGATAAGTATTTTTATTGAAGTTCCTTAAAGGGACTGCTGGTTGCTTTCAGCTCTGAGAGTGATAAAGAACTATTTGGCACAGTGATTTGGACCTCTTGTACTTGGAAATCAATTCCTCTTAGAGGTAATTTTTAAGAATGAAAGCTGAAATAGAACCCTGATGGGGCAGAAATACCGAATGTAATTTATTCCTTTATCTGAAATAAATAAGTAATGTAGCCAGATTTGTTGGTACTGTTTTCTCAGAAAATTTTGTGGATAATTTTTGTTAACCCATTTTAGCAAATAAAGATTTTTTTTTAAATTGCAGAAAAACTTGTGATAGAGCAGGTCAGAAAATGTCAGTTAAAATGTTTTGAGTTTAAACTGCTTTTGTTGTTGTTGTTGTTCTAAACGAAAATTGTTCCTATTGGTTGCTGGAAACCTACAACATTTTGGAATAAACAAATTACGTTTTCATTTATTTCTGTGGCTGAAAACTTCTTAACTGGTTCTATTTGTGACTTTATTTTAACAAGACTCTTTTGTTAAAAAGATCAAGCATCATGCTAGATGCATTTACCCTGTTAGTTTCTGTTAATTTTCCCTTTTTTTAAAAAATATTTTAATACATATAGCTTGTATCCTGTGATTCTTTCGAAATGGATGATGTGGAAAGACTTAAAAGAGAAAAGAATGAAGCTTTAAAAGAAATAAGTAAATTGAAGGTAATATTTAATTTTGATTAACTCATTAATTAATTCACCTTAAAGCCATTTGTTTTTTCCTTTCTCTTTCAATTGTTGTCTTAACCTCAGCCATGTTCTTCTCTTAAATGGTTTTTTGTAATAGCAGGATGTCACTTTAACAAAATCCTATACTTATTTGGTTACCTCTGGAGTTTGCTCTCTTCTCATTTAACTAGTCTAAAAAAGAAATAACCTATTTGGAATGTTGTTGTATTGTCTTTAGAAATAAGTGGTGCTCATTTTATTATACAGGTTAACCAGAAATAAAAGTGTTGGTGCATTGATCACTTTTTGTTTTGCTGTTGCTATAACCTGTTTAAATGTATGTGAGGGGCACACAGACTGTGGATTTTTGTCTCTTTGGGGGTTTATTTTAGACCACATCTAAATAAATACATACATTTAAAAATAGCCAGTCTGTTGAAAGACTACATTCATCTTTTAATGCAGTTTAATCAATGGATTCTCTTATTTCCTAGATACTAAGGAGGTAAGTAAGCATTTTAGCAATACTTAAAACATTTGCATTTCTAATCTTATATCAGCTTTAAAAAATCTACCCAAATTAAGTTTCTTATTATAGGCATTCTGTGAGCTTTTATAGTCATATTGTTTCCCACTCAGTAATTCAAATTTCAGTATTTCCAAGCCAATCTGGTATAATTGATGTTCCTGAATAACTGACAGTAATTAGTCTTAATTTGCTCAATAATAAGGCAACATACTGCTGATGTCCCTTTTAGAACATTAGACATGATGTGTTCCCTGGACACGTACAATAAATGTCTGAGATAAAAGGTGTTACTGCCTTTATTGTATGCTAATATTGTGGCAGTTTAGTTAGTGAATATAACTTGTTTCAACCTTTTTTTTCTTTTTTCGATTTTATTTCACTCAGGTTGGATAGTACTGAAATGTTCCGATCAGAAAAAGAAAATAAATAAAAGAAAATATAAAATAAATATAAATATAAATAAAGAAAATATTCAGATAGTTTGCAGATTGATAGAAAAAGTTCTGAACTGCGCATTAACTTCTGGCAGTCAGCAAGTTGCAATATCCCAGATATTCAAAATACTTTCTCCTTTTCCTTAATGGAAAGAAAGAGAAAGAAAGAAAGAAAGAAAGAATACACAATTTTTAGTTGCACTGAATAATCCATCTGCTTCAAATATTTGTAGACTGTAATGAGGAACCCACCTCCATTAACTTGTTAATTCATTTAACCTTTACTCAGTGCAGATCTGACCAGGTTTTAAATGACTTTTGCTACCTTTCTCAAGTTGGGTTAGTGATCTGATTTTTGGTATATATGCTGAATCACACAGCTGCTGAATTTGGTAGATTGGGAAGGATTTCTGCTTCCCACTCCCACAGTATGAAAATATGATAGAAAATACATATTTAAGCAGATATTTATTGAAGGCTTTGAAAGCTATCCAGCAGGGTGATGTCAGGCGGTTACCATGTAGTTTTTAGATCTCAGTGGAAAGGAGGAACAACCAAAGAGAGCCTCATCCTTGAAGTGCTGACTTCATATATAATATTGTGCAGTAAACTGGGTCTCTTTAATTTTTATTCATGTGACTGCCCCTTAAATAAAAAGCAGAGTAGTTACTAAAAGCTAAAGAGCCTTTGTTTCCAGAAAGGGGAAAGAGGCATTTCAATGTATGTTCATCACAAGTTATTTAGTATGTGACTGAGAGCAACAACCATGCCTGAATAATTGCGCATCTGGTCAGTAAGTTAATGCAATTCTTCCTTTGACGTTGGCAAGTTTTGGGTTCACGCCCTTAGGAATGGACCAAAGGGAGTGGCTGACATTCCTAGATCTCTGTAAACTTACCAACGGGTCCTTTAAGGGAAAAATCTTTTATTAAGTACATGTGACGGCAAGTTATGACTGACACTTTTCAAATTCAGTACAAAGTCCCATATGGGAAAATTCAAAGTATTAAGTTCACTGTACAGATGAACATCTAAAACATTTGGATACAAAAACAAATCTATACAGTAATGCATTTAATTTCTGCTAATGAATTGGCTTCCTTCGACTTCCTATGCAAATTATAGATTACTCCTAACTAGTTATGTGACAGCTGCTGTTGTTAGGTAAAAGAAGCAAGGAGTCCTGTGGCACTTAAAGGCTAACAAATCTATTTATTGCATGATCTTTCATGGGAGAAAATCCCACTTCAGAAAATGCCTCCATTACAGAACATTATTCAGATGCTTGATGATTATAAAGGGCCCCTTAGAGGCTATGTACTCAGATGCTTGATATTTATGTTAAAGACTGTTGAGTTACGTATCTATTACTGGCACAAGAACATAGGGAAGAGATATGGTAGAATATTCAGCTGATCATCTCCATGATGTCTGCACAAGAAAGGCCTTAAAAGATTTTACCCAGCACCAGGGTGCCTACACAAAAGCTGGTTTTGCTAACCATAGCAAATGCTGGCTATGCCACAAATTACAGGGAATATTGGTGCAATATGGCCAAAGGTCTCTTCACAGTTCTGAACACAAAGACCTGTTCCTCTGCAATAAGCTCTGTTGGAACTGATAGAACTGTTTTTGTGTGGAAACCAAGAAAATGGACACTGCCGTTTCTGTTAGTGGCAAAACAACATCTAATTAATTCTCTGAAAATAGAACTGTAACACTCCTCCAGTGTGTTCAGAATGGTTGGAAAAAATGGTCAGACAAAGATTTAATGGAACGATGACTTTACAAATACAAAACCATAATGGTAAATGCATTAGAATTTGAAGGATATTTGTATTTTTTATTGAAAAAATTAAACAGAATTTTAAAGAAAGCTCTCCAAATCAATAAAGTGTTTTCAAAAATGGTCTTACACCTTACAGAGATTTGCCAAAGCTATAAAAAAAAGTCTTTATGCCTGTTCTTCACAAGTGCATGTGTGCATAATTCTCAAGAACTGTTCAAAAAAGATAAAGGAATAAATGAACTACAAAGCCATCACACTATCTAACAAATTAACCTCTGGACTGGTGATATTCAATCAGGTCTCTCCGCAGGCCAGTTTGAGAGTGTTAAGACAAGAGATGGGCCATTTGCACAGAAAGCTGAGACGCGCACATGCACACACAAAATCAGTTGCCTTGATTGCAACTTAAGTATTTGTGTTTCAACAATGTTTATAAATTAGCATCATTACCTGTGCTTTGCTTTCCAAATGGACAGGGGATGCAGTAGCTTGGTGCTGGCCTCCCCCAGTCACTCCCATTCCTCTCTCAGTGCTGGGGCTGTGTGTGTTCATTTTCCACCCTGCCCAATCTATCCTTTCAGTGCAAAGGGGGCTACACTGCACCAAGCTGCGTGGTCACCTCCCCAGTCCCTGACGTCTTCCTCTGCCAGCACTGGGTACTCTCTGATTCTTCCAGGGGACAGCAGATGGGAGCTCCCTGTGAAGCCCTGGCCCTGACGGACTTGCTGCCCAAGACGTGTGTGCTCAGCTTGCACACATTTAGCCACAGCTGCACCCACTGAGCGTCAAGCAGCCTCAGCGCACTTCTGGCTTGGTGCTGGGCTACAGGCGAAGTGGGGCACTGGGGCCTGTTGGGAAGCACCTACAGCTCCACTGTAGAACAGGCACCCTGCGGCCAACACGAAGCTTCTGCTGCCCATGCTGGGCCTGGTAACTAAAGCTGCAAACGTACTGGAGTGGAGTCTATGAACAGCAAAAATTAAGCACTGGCTGGCAGGCTACACAGGAAGCCTTGGTGGGCCACATTTTGCCCACATGCCACGTACTGAGTATCCCTGTTCTACAGATTAACGTTTGGTGGTGTTCCAATTTTTTACTAAGATAGTCTTTCTTTTGTAATCCTTTTGTGTTGAATGTTTTAATCTAGAACATAGTAACTGCCCATATTCCACAGATGCAATTTTTCTGGGCTAATAGAGATTCATAGTGATTAAAGACCTCACAGTGCTGTTGACAAATGGACTGGTAAACATTAAGTGATCTATGTGATGCAGGTTTTGGTCTCTGCAATTCCAACAGAGTTAGATTTCTTGGCACTCTACTGCAGTCCTTCAGCCTGACAGTAAAAAGAGCATTGGAAACTGCTGCATAACTAAGTCGCTGTTTCTGTTTCTATTAACAGGAAGAATTGTCTGAATCAGTAGATCTCCAAAAAAAGCTGAGAGAGGAGCTACAAATGATTAAACAAGTATGTTGGTGAGGGTGTTCTGTGAATCTAAATGATGTTTGTAAAAATAATAGGCTTTTTTTTGCAGGGTGGGGAGAAGTTGGAATTCTTCGTGTATTTTATGGAGTTAATTTTCCCCTTTGCTGCTCACTTCACTGGAATTACACTAACACAAAGCTGATATGACTGAATGAAGAATCAGGCCCTGTAGATGAAAATATTTTTGCCTGAGCAATTGAGGGATACCAGGGCATCTATTCCCAACACATCTCCTATTATCTTCAATAGTGGTTGAGCAGAGTGTCACGTTGAACCCTTTGTGTTTTCTGTTTGCATTTTCCTGAGCTTTGAGTGAATATGTTAAAAATGTAATTTAAAGTGCAATAAAGATTCCATGGGTAAATTCCACATCACTTCCAGCTCTGCAAAAAATAATCTCTAACTGCAAGGGCTAAATAGTTAACCTGAGTTATGAAAATCCATCTGTATTATTTCTGACTATAACCTTTCTTCAAGTGGTCTTGTCCTTTCCTGGCGTTACTGAACAAATAAAAATCTTAATCATGTTTACCTTCTACAAGTTTTTGTAGCTGTACTTGAGTATGCCATAATGTAGATAGTAAAAAAACAATTTACTTGACATTTAGCAGAAAAAAAAGAAAGCGTATGTGTGTTGTGCAGCTTTAGAATCAATTGAAAGTAATGTAAATGTTTCTCTTTCTCTGCCATCATGCGTCTGCTTTTAATCTTATGTATTATGTGGAGGGGGGACAGAGTAGTTCTTAATGGAGTTAGTCTTTTCATTCCTCTTAAACTATGTTTTAAAGTCATATCTGTACATAAAACAGCTATTCTGATGGAGAATTGTAATACAGTTTTTGTATTTTATTCACATCATTTATAGACAGTGCTATCATGAATTTATGTGAAACTTTAAAAGCACAGGATCATGTTCTGTAATTCCTTTTGGGGGCATTGAGAAGATGAGATAATTTGAAGGTAGGGAGAAGATAGATGTAGCTTTCTACTGTCTTTGTTCCTGCCAGATTCTCAGCCACACACAATCTACAGCAAATTAGAACAGCCTTTCATGACTGCTCATGGACTGTGCTGGCGTTCATGGTGTTCTGGCCACTCTCACTCACACTGTGCTGCTACACCAGAGTGTATGGCTGAGGGACAGCTCATGGCTATGCATGCATAAAGAGGCCAAGGTGAAGACCAACATTGTGCCCAAAATGTAAGAAGATCTGTTCTCCAAAGGCATACGAGAACAAGACACTGCACAACGTCAAGTTGTGGGAGGCTGCAGGGGTGGGACAGGTGGAAGGAGAACAGCACAGGAAAGATTCCTGGGAAGACCCAAGATTTAAGGAGGGCAATAATAAGACAAGAACAAGGAAGCTGTGGTAGCCAAGTAGAGGGAGAAAAGTTGATAGTGGAAAGAAGAGATAAAAGGGTTCATTCTGTGACTGGCTAAGCATAGCTGGAAAGTGTTGTGATCCAAAGTGCTTGGGCTTAGCACTCAATGCAGAGGTTTTCACAGTGCTTAACAGTATGAGTAAACTCGGTGCGCATGCTGACCCAAACACAGATGTGTGGGAGGTGAGATGGGGGTGGAGGTCACAGCTAGGTCATAGATACATTTAAGTACAGTCCTGTGAATTCAGGTGATGCCAGACCCCGGAAATAGAGCAAGTAGAACAACAGGCAGTAGGAATCCCAGTGCCTAGTGTATGGCCAGGTGGGAGAGTTGAATTATTAAGTACTGAAGGTGAGAACAAGCATGAATTTGACTTGGTCCTAGTGATCCCTTACCACGCAATAAGAAAATTTGGAGCAACTCATTTAACATACCGAGAACACTTTTGAGTACTGCACAATTGCAAAATAGGTGTATTTTTAGACAATAATATTTTTAAAAGAACAAAGCCAGATTACTACTTTCCCCGGCTTCTACTTTTTTCTACATGACCCTGGCACCGGATTTTCTCTTCTTCAAGCTTCTTTGGCTCTCCTGCTGCTATTACCTTGCGTGCATCTTCTAAGCTTTTATCAAGCCGTTCAAATGCAGCCAGTCTTCTGTTCCAAAAGCCAAATGGGGGGGGATTAAACATTTCCCTTCCATTCTTTTACTTTCAAATTAGATTTGTAGTTCTCTTGATTTTACTATTGGTTAGGTTTTTTTTATTACTACCCTTCAGTACTCGGTTAGAATCTAGTTGTTCTTTCCAGCATTACTCTGTTGCTATATTGTACATGATGATAATTATTAAATTACAGCATTATAGAGAGATGAGCTACAGAAATGCATGTGCTTGGTGTTTAGTGGTAGCAGTGCCCATTCTTACCACCATGAGGCCCCCAAGTATTTATTTCTCTGTCAGCATTGTCATCATGTAATTTTTAAGGTTAGTTTTGCAGTGAAAATTCAGGCATCCTGGGACTGAACAATATTGTTTTCCCAGCTATACTTCAAGTAATGGCTGCTAAAAAGGACACAGCCCGAGAAATCAAAGAGCAATAATTAAATTATGGAAGCTTTCAACATATTTTATTTTGATGCTATCATGTAGGAGCTGAGTAGACTTCTTACAGAAGTATTTAGTTCTGTTTATATTTTGAGTGTATTTTGTATTATTTTATGTCCATATTATGTGTTCTAAGCAAACACAAAGCACATCTGCATTTTAGTTAATATTGCGATTCATTGTTTGACACCGAGTACTGAGACCCAAACTTAAAAATCCAGGCTACTCACAGTTCTGGCTGATTCTCTGCCCAGCCTTCAAATTTGGGCTTCTTATCTAAGCATTGAAATTGATGCATAGACATCCAAATACATGTGTCTGATCCTACAAAATGCAGAGTGCTTTCTGACCCTAAATCAGCAAAGCACTTAGTCTATGGTTAACTTTAAGCATGTGTTCAAGTGCTTTGCTGAACAATGATGGACTTCAAGTATATGATTGAACCAAGGCCTTTATGGGGCACTGTGCTTTGAGGATGCTTAGGCCATCACAAGAGGTTTTCAGGATACTTTAGGACTGGGCAGGCCCCAAATAACAGTTTGAATATTGAAATGTGCAATTTGAATGCCAGATTCAAAGCACTAAGTGCCCTCTCTAGGGGTACGTCTACACTGGAGCCTTAGGCCAATTTAAGGAAGTTTAAGAAGACCCACGCGGCCACACTAGGTTTTTATTAAATCAATTTAAGCGCTTCCTTAAGTCGACTTAATAACACCATCTCTTAAGGTTGACTTAACACTTAAGTCAACCTTATTAAGTCGACTTTAGCCAGTGTAGGCAGCTTAAGTCGATCTAATTGGGCTCCAGGCTGTGCTCACTTCTTCCATTGACCTGGTACCTGCCAGTGTGGACGCAAGCAGTCAACAGGGGTTTCCAATGTGGACACTCTAAGTCAACTTAACAAGGTCAATGTTAAGTCAACTTAAAGTTGACCTTGTTAAGTTGAATAAAAAGAAGCTTCAGTGTAGATGTACCATAGAAGTCTATGACTGTCTTCACTGGGGGAAAAAAGGGTGTATGTTTTACGGTGAGATCCCTACCTCAAGTCAGCTATTTCAGTTTAGAATCCTGCTGAATATAAGTGGTTTGTACCTTGACATAGTTAATCAAAGTCAACTCTGTTTCCTGTCATCTGGTTTTGACCTTGACTATCTGAATTGAAGCAAACCTTGTCTTCACAAGGATTTGACATCAAGAAATACCCTTTTTTCCCCCCAGTAAAACAGTTTGTGCTGCATAGTTTAAGCCTATCTATTGGGTATTATCACTTCGGCAAGAGAATCCTGCAATATGTAGTTACAAAGAGTTTATAAAGGCAGGTTTCTGCATTCTGATTGTCTATTTATCTTGAAAAGAAAAAGTCTCAACTTGAATCCTCATTAAGCATTTAGGATGTGTTTTTTCCTTTTGTCAAAGACAACTAAAGAGCAATCCCTAGCTGTTAAGCCATTCTTGGTACGAGTCTCTTAGTTGTGTGTATGTATTTAGGGGCTTTTAAAAACAGAACCTTCTGCCACAGAGAGAATCCGTGAGACTTTGCAGCTTTTTCCTTGATCTTTTCATCTGTTATGCCCTCCAGATTCTTTCAGTCAACAAGATCAAACAGCAGTAATTAAATGATGGAAACCCTGCTCTTCAGTGAAATGTTGTCTGAAATCATTGATGTAAATGGTGTTCGGTAGAACTGGCCATTTATCATAAAGGACATACCCAGATTGCCCCCAGGGCTGAGGAGGCTCTAATCTTCATTCATTCTATATCTTTATATAGAATGTGCAAGTGCCTGTGTTTGTGCAAAGCACAGAGTGACTGAAAATTAGCATTTTTCTATAGATAATACAAGATTAGAGTCTTGCTACAAGTCTTTTGATGAATAAGTAAAACATCATAGTTGTTGATGTAGATGGTACATACATTTGCCTACAGATAAGCAAAGCCATGGTGAGTAAATGCAACTTGGGAGCACCTCCTCCTTATTGTTAATTAATGAGGCTAGCCATCTACATACTTATTTTCAAAAACAGTTATTTAACAGGCAGGTCTCGGTGCTGTAGCAACCACTTTTGATCTCCGACTTGCTAAAATCTTCTCCCAGGCTGAGTTTATAAAAGTGATTTTTCAGCTTCATTAGAAGGTCGGTGACCTGAAGCAGTAATCAGTCTAAAATGAAAATATTTTAACCCATCTTGGCCAGTCAGTGGCCTGGAGGAAGAGGGCAAAATTACTTGGTGAATACTATTCTAATATCTGGTTATCCTATGGATACAAGCACAGGTAACTGTAGCAGTATGTTATTGGGTGTTAAAAAGAGACATCAGAAACACAGATGCAGAGACTTTGATTTTTTTTCGAAAATATATTGTCATATCCTTTTCTTCTGGACACTTAAAAACAATCTTTTAAGACTTGAATAATTAAATCTGCCCTTTACCACCTTGTGTTTTCTTATAGCAAACCAGGCTGTTTCAAGCCCTTGCCATCTGAAGATGTTAATCAGAGGCTGCAGAGCAGAAGAGGAGCTTTCAAAAGTGCCCTTTGTGCTACGTAGGGAATTCAGGGCAGCCTTTATTGCCTCAAGAATAGCCTTCCTTGCAATGTGTTAGTGCCTTTATAGAATTGCTTGTTGCTTTCATTTTAAAAACCAGGAGTCAAAACAAGTTATTGTGAAGAACTTCAGTAGTTACTTTCTGAGGGTTTAAGGAGTTTTAAAATGTTTATAAAAACTTGTTCCCAAATTTTTAGTATTATAACTTTTAATGTATTGTAACGTACATTAGTTATTGACTAAGAAATGCATGACTCCAGTTAAAGTGAGGATTATTATTAATTATGTGAATGTTGGTATGTCTATTTAAAGAATTAGGGATGAGATCATATACTGCACTTCTAACAGGTACAGTATAGACCAGACGGCCCAGTGGGAGAGGGAGCCTACATGTCTTTGTCACTGTTGTGCCCTAGTTTGCTCCAAAGACTCCAGAAGCCCTCCAGTGTAATTTCAGTGAGTCCAGAGGCCTGTGCAAATTATGGCAGTTGGTTCCTTGCTGATGCACAGGCCCTTAGCATTCCTTAGAATCTCTGCAGTATTAAATGGTGCAATCCCACACCTTACATTTCACTTCTGCACGTGGCCGCAGCAGACCCACCCACTAGGGCTTGTGAAGGGACCCTCAGAAGACAGCCATGTGGTTGTCTTCAACGTAATCCTCCGCCTGCCAAAAATGTTGCTTTAGATCTGCTTTATGCCACCCTGGCACTTCTACAAGGTATAAAGAGACTGGAGCAGTAGTGAGGATCTCACCCTAACTAGGGTACATTAGCGTAGCACCATGGAGTGTGGTGGAATGGTGACAATTTACACCAGCTGAGGACCTGGCCCATAGTAGCTAAAATTGCCCTCCTGGGCTATGTTTATGTTAGGAAAGCTTAATTTGGACTTGCTTAGTCTGAACTAACCAGTTCTGGGTTAGTTTGAACTATGGTTCCATTCTATTAACCGTGACTTTTTAGTTCAAACTAAAAGTTAGTTTGAACTAAAAAAGCGCAGCTAAGTTGAACTAACTGCTTAGTTCAGACTTTTTACATGCTAAGTTCAAACTAACTGTTTGAACTAAACTTTGCTTAGTTCGAACTAAAAAAATTTTAGTTTGAATTAGCCAAAGGCTAATGTAGACACAGAGCAAATTAGTCAAGACTATACCTCCTTAGTCTGGACTAATTTGGCATAGTAGACATAGCCCTGGATTCTGACTTCCAAACCACAGAGTAGCGAAATAGTTTGTGGACTCTGTAAACAGCCGTAAAGGTTCAGATGTGTATGTGAGTGTATATATGCATCAACAGTGCTTGTGGGAGCAGAAACACCCCTGAGTGACAAATGTGTTGCTGGCATACATGCTAATAAATTTCATTATGGAGAGCACTCCTTTATCCTACATATTTGGTACATATTTCTCAAAAGGAGGAGATTTTCAAAGGCGCATTTGAGAGTTAGGTCCCGGCTCTTTTTGACTTTCATTGGGAATTTCTTCCTAAAGCTTTTTGCAGACAGATCCACAAATTAAGATTCCCATAGAAATCAATAATAAAACTCCCACTAAGTTCAGCGGAAATAGAGCTCAAAACTTGTATGATAGAATGAATCCATTTACTCACCCACTCTGGTGGGAAGCATAGTGACTGATTAATCGCACACAGCAACCCAGCGCAGCAGTCAAGGTTTGGAAGCAAAGCAAAGTATTGACTCTACTTGAAAAGTCATAGGAACTCACTGATGAAAACCTATAATTGCTGTGAACACCTTGCAAAATATGCTCTGGGAACTTTTAACTAAAGTTAAATAAATCTTTGGCAACCTATTTACTCCTCCTGTCTTTCAGTTTTCTCTTCTTTAAAATGATCTAATACTAATAAAAGTGTATGATGAGACGTATTGACAGTTTCCATACCTTTTTGAGAGAGAAGTTTCTGTAGAAGGGCAGTGTATTACCAATGAAAGGGGAAAATCATGTGCATGTGCGTGTGTAAATATAAAATAATATAATTTATAATATTTACATCTAATATATTAATATATATGTAAAGACCTAGAGAGAGAGGTCTTTATATATAGGTGTATTCTGCATATAAAGCCAGAGCAGAACAGACCTCTCTCTCTAGGTCTATTCTGCACCGGCTTTTGTTTATATATATTAATATATTAGATATAAATACTAAAATTATATTAAATTATATTATTGTATATATTATATAGTTATACATATATAATACCCACACATATATATATAACTTTATTTATATCTATAGGTCTATTCTGCACCGGCTTTAACCACAAACGTTAAACTAGATAATAGATTTTCAATCATCTCTCTCTCTCTGATTTATCCTGTTAGTTACACATGTATTTTACTAAAGCTGGTTTACTTTTAAATAAAAAGCTTATATATGTAGCTAGCTAGATAATTTTTGTCTCAATAGGATTCACTAAACAGCCAGTTTCATCTACATATGCTACACAGAGTGCCTAAATTTAACTAGGGGGAACCCACAAGAGCATGAAATTTTTCTCTGAGTTTCTTCATTGCATTTAAAGGCTTGATTCAGTAGCAGATTGCTTCTGTGGCTACTGACCTGTGAAGTGAACATCAGACAACCAGAGTTAATCCTTAAGGGAAATTGAAAAGAATTCCCTTGTTGGAAGATTCAAAAATACCACACTGGGTGTTTCATTTTTTGTTTACAGCACCAACACTGTGATTTTGCCAACTTGACTGTAAATGTAAAATCCAGGCCTTTCCATCAATTTCCATGGGAGCTGCATCTGGCCCTAAAAAGGGGCACCTCTGAAAGAGCTTTGGCTTTGAATGGGCTCTTCGCTTATCAGTTTATTCTTGGATTCAGCTAGAGGCAGAGGCACACTCTTCTTACTGATGCTGGTTTTTGTGCTGATGTCACTGCATTCACTTCAGTGTAACTGCTGATTTCCATGGATGCAAGAGGAGAAGCAAGTTCATGGTTTTTTGGGGGCATTGGCAAAGTATAGAAAACAATGCCTAAATAACTTTTAGGGGCCACATTAAGGAACCATTTGTAAGTTAGGGAACAGTCCTGCAAAGTGTTAATGCATGGCTACAAAAGTAGTCCAACTACTTTGCATGAGTAAAAATTTGTAGAATCACACCTTTAGCGCAACTCAGTTTCCATATTAATTGAAGTTAATACAAGTGAATATTCAGTGACAAACTGAACTGAGAATTTCCACACTTTTCTATGTGTTTTGTAACTGTAACCTTTTCTCTCAGCTGTATGTGTAAGCTAAGAATACTTTATATATCTTGAGTTGGGGGCATCGCTGGCGCCTGGCACAGGGGACACGTGATCCAAGTCCCAGCGCCAGTGCCCCAAATGCCTAAGGTGACCCCTTCTTCTCCTGGCCCTGTCCCCAGCTGGGTAACCAGGGCTGGGCCAGCCGAGGCGGTGCCTACCTCTCCCTGCCTGGATCGCCTGTGGCACCCACTGCCTCACCCAGCCCCATCCAGGGTTGGGCTGGCAGCGGCAGGAGCACTTTTCCCGGGTCTTTTCCCGGGTCAGCGGTGCCTCTGCCTTGATTTAAAGTTCACAATGGTTTGCTGCTTGAAAAATACATTTTTCCCCTCTATATTTATGTCCGTCTTTCTTATTATCACTCCTGTATAGGAGGGTCTTCTTGGATAACACAAGTGAAGAGCTGAATGCAAAAACCTGAATAAAATAAAATGCAATATATTATTAAAGGAATTTAATTTGGCCAGGACACCCAGATTAGTAATACAAATAAATGCTGTGAAAGCTGGACTGATTCACTGGTTTCAGGCAATAATAAGAAAGCCAGATACCTGTATGATGAACCTCATTGTGAATGTCAGATACGATGGTGTTCAATCACTTTTACCTCCATTGTAATTACAAGTGTACTAGAGCTCCAAACCTGATGCAGTATGCATGATTTCTCTAGACTTTGTTGGTCTCACTTGCTGCAAAAACTGAAAATTGTTTTTTGTTGAATGCTGTCCATTAAAATTTAACGCGTTAAATGGTAAGGAAAAGGTTATCTTTACAGTCAATAAAATTCTTTTTTCAAACCTTTTCCTCTTATTTTTACACCACAATTTTTAAAAAGTAGTGGTAAATGGAGCTTTCTAATCATCAATCCTAAAATATAACTTCTATCTCAAGACAATATTTTACCAAAGTCACAGAATTGTTCACTTTGATTGTAATTTACAGGAAGCCAAGGCAGCAGTGGAAGAAGCGAGAGCCTTGCGAAGTAGGATTCATCTTGCGGAAGCTGCCCAGCGGCAGGCTCGTGGAATGGAGATGGACTATGAAGAAATAATTCGCCTATTAGAGGCTGAAATTACAGAGCTGAAGGCTCAGCTCACTGATAATTCTGGCCAAAATAAAGTAAGCAAAACAGTCATCTCTCATAGTTACCATGGTTTCCTTGCTGTTGTCATGTATCCTGTTTTCATTTTCTTTTCATCTGCTCTTCTAAACTAGGTCACCGTTTGTCTTGTATTATTCAATAACTGGAATGATGTGTAATGAAGGGGGCAACATGAAGGCTATGAGGCTTCCTTTATCTAGATATCTTTAGGCTGGGAAAACAGCTTATTAGAGCCAGATCCAACTAGCTTATCTGGGTCATTGGTCAGTATGGCACATTTGAAGCATTAAAAAATGAAATGCTGAATATTTTAGTTTTGTATTTTGTTTCAGAATTTACCAAGATATGTCATAAAAGACAAATCCTTTTTTTTGTTGTTGATTAGCGCTTTCAGGGAGATGCGAGAGACCTTTCAGACTCCTAAGCAAATTCACACATGTTCATTTTCAGCTTTTTCCTGGTTTCTAGTTTAAATCTGTGCAGATGTATCCCAGTAAGTGCATTTTTACATTTACATTTGGCATATTTTTAGTACTTCTACCCTGCTTTTCAATGATGCGTGAATAATAATATATAAAATTCAGGATTGTTCTTGACTAAATTCAAATTTATGCAAGTTAGTTGTTTGAAAGACATTAACAATGTCAGTGTGTTACTGAATTTTTTTTTAAATGAAAAGGTTTATACAACTGAATCTTCCACTCGAAGCCACCATATTATCCATAGTGATCTATTTTTAGAGACCAGGTTAGAAATAAAACAATTTGGGACAATTTTTATTGAATATCCATAATTGGGAATCCATTTACACACTGACCAATATTGCCTCATTGTTTCTTTTTATTTCCCTGGTGTGTGTCTGTATCCATTTGTTGTCTTTCGTTTTGTACATAGATCTTTAGGATAGAGACTACCATTTTGGTCTGTTCATAGAGCACCTAGCACAGTGCTGTCCTGGTTCATGACTAGTGGTCCTAGGTGTCACAGCAGCACAGATAAAAATAGTAACTATAATAATTGGCATTGGTGTGTGTAGTTACCTGGCTTGCTCACAGAAAGTAGAAGTGCCCAATAATTGGTAGGAAGGGGGGCCTGCTGAAATTTGGCCCCTTTCATTGTGAAAATTAGTGCGATATTGAAAAGGAAAACCATGTTAGCTCTAAAGTGAATGGACCTAACACTTCACTGTTCCACATTCTCTTTGTGAGGTCAGTTAAGCCCAGATTTCTGAAAGAGCACATCTCTTATTTAAACACCACCACAAGTGTCCATATTTTCACCTATGCTCAGCACATTTGAGGCATGTTGGATGCTAACACCTCTTGACAATCTGGTTGCAGACATGGATCCTGAGTGCTTGAAAATCTGGGCTCAAATGCTTTAAGAAATCTGACTTGGGGCTTGATCCGCTACCCATCTTGTTCAGTGATAACACTCACTGACAGCAACCGGTGCATGATTAAACCTTTGCACTTGAGCAAATCTGGAAGCTCCTCTGAGCAGGCATTATCCATGACTCTGTGTTGGTACAATGCCTACCACAGTGAGGCTTATTGCTGGTTAGTCCTTAGGCACTACCATAATAAACTGGATTTTTTTTTTTTAAGTTAATGTCAAAAGATACTATTCCAGTTTGGTAGCCTTTTACCCCTACTTTGTGTAAGTGACTGTACAAAGAGTAAGGCAGTAGAGAATAAGGCCCCTTAACTAGGAGACTTTGAACAGCTCTCCTGAATTTAATTTATGCAACCAGTAGCTTACGCAAGAGATATCGATCAGTTCACCTTGTTTCTTTCGGTACAGTATACGAAGAAGAGATTTGCTCCACTTTGCCTTTGGATAACAAAATAAGGCCAGGAAACCAAACCTGTACTTAGTAAAGCAGTAGCAGTTGGTGTATTTAATAAAATCCTCCTTAAGTAGGCTTAACATCTCCTTTTCCAGTAATGAACAGTAGGATATACATTACAGAAAAGAAATTTTCTAATCAAGCAGACTTTCTGATGTTCAGAATAGTGTGGATGCTGCCACACAAAACTGTTTCTTTTCAAAGATGTACTTAATACTGACAGGTCACTCTTCTGGAGGCTGCAGATCTTATCATGGGTGGTATTCACATGGTGGGCTTCAAGAGAAGTGCCACCGACAGTAATTTTGATAAATAAATTTTTTAGTCTTTAAAAGAGCCACCGGACTCCTTGTTAGTTTTACTGAACTAGACTAACGTGGCTACTTCTCTTTGGAACTTATCAATAATTTTGTTGTTTGTCTTTGTAGAGACTGACACTTTCTTTCCCTTTCACTGGGAGGTATTTTGCTCCTAATTCTTTGCTTTGCACACATTGTTTAAAAAAAAAAAAAAAAGTGCCTGTGGTGATGTGGTGGCCTCCATCTTGGCCACCAATGCCAGGGATTGAACCCTTTGTTAAAGAGTCAGCCTCCATTACTGTACCAGATTCTCATTGTCTGCGAGGGTGACATGGAGGATGTGGTACAGATACTGAATGATGGGTTACACCTGTATATGTAGAAAAATCCGAGCAGTTAAGCTCTGTTCAAGGCCTGCTGCGGGCCTTCTCTGGGATGATTTGTTATAAATTTAATACAGCAGACCCTCATTAGTTCACACTTTGATAATCCATGCATTGTGTAAAAGGCATGCAGAGGATGAGTTTCGTCCCAATTCTTAGCAAAGATCATACGGGGACAGACATCAGATCTCAGGAAACACATGTTTTTACAAAATGTGCTGTTATGTTCACATTTATGTTCTAAAACTAAGCTACAATTGTCAGAATAATTGACTGTAGTAGATCACCTCCTTCTCTACCAATGCCATGACTTCTTGGTTTAGGTGAGTAGCTAGACTGCCAGCCATCTTAAGTCTACATCCACTTTATAGATGGGGAGCTGAGGCACAGAGAGGCTAATTGGTGTACCCAGTGCCTCACAGGAAGTCCGTGGTGGAGCTGGGACTTGAACCTGGGTTTCCCCACATACTCGTTTAGGCTCTAACCCACAGATCATTCTTTTTCACAGATTTTTTTTTGATGTACTCCATTTATTTTTTCTGTTCTTTTTCTTGTTAACTCAGTAATTTGCAATGAGTTTTTGATGTATTAATTGCTTTGGTGAGATCCTAACATAGTAGTTAAGCATTTAATAAAAAATATTTTAATTTAGAGTTTTGAAATAATTCTGATCCAGCTATTTTTCAGCAAAGAAATGAAGAACTAGGCTTCCCACCATGATTAGGTCAGTGGTGTTGTCCACTGAGAGAACCAGCACCAGGCTGATGCCTCTCAGAGAAATAAAAAAGGTGGTGGTGAAAGAAATGGCCTGATTCCTCACTATATGTCCAATGAATAGCTGAATCAGAAGCATTCTAAAACATCTGATTCAACAGTTGCGTTATCAGATCTAGAGTTAAAAGGCCTTACAGTAAAGTGAACAAGGGCTTGTCCACATGAACAGTTAGTTCACGCCAAGTTACGGTGTGTGGTAGAGCACTTTGATTTAATTCTAAAAGTGCTGTAGCAAACTGTTAACACATCAGTGAGGTACACACAGACAGCTGGTCCACAGCAGGCGAGTGTGGGGTAGATTCATACTTCAGCTTGCTGCTAACTAATTGTTCATGTAGGTACGCTCTCAATTTTATTTGGCATAAAAGACCTAACGAGTGCTAAACAGGGGACTCAAGGAAAGCATCAAGGAGAAGGAATTTTAAAAACTCCAGTATCTCTCAATTAATTTTGCATTCAGATTTTATTCTAAGCTTCATGTTTTTTTCTCCCCCACTCCCCCGGCAGTTTAGCACCTTCAGGATCCTTCTGGTAAAACACTATTCACTCCCTTCTTACAATTTCCTTAAAATTAGGGGAGATGGCCTCTATCACCTTCACCTTTCACTTTGAAAGGAAGAGAAATGACAAATAAATAAAATAAAATTGTCTTGAAGTTAATCTGACAACATTAACTGAATTACTTTCCTAGGATAGCATTCAAGATTTGAGAAAGAGAATAACTGTGCTTGACTGCCAGCTGCGGAAATCAGAATCAGCTAGGAAAACCTTTGAAGTGGCCACTGAAAAACTGCTGCAGTTTGCAGAGGTAATTTTTTTCCCTTGTTTTCTCCAACAGCATTTTATTTGGGGAAAGAGGTGTAATATATCTGAAGGACAGGTGTGATAAATTAAACATAAATGTGTAAAGTTGGGGGGTTTCTTTGTTTGTTTTGGGAAGAAAGTTCACAGCTTATACAACTTGCTGCTCGAAAGGTTAAATCAGAATTCCATGTAAGGATTTTTGAGTCCTTTCACTGTTGCTGTGTGCTTACTTGTTGCATTCTTTTGTTTGTGCATTAATGCCTAAGATCTTAGGCTTTGGCGCTCAAAAAAACGAGTCGTGTGGCACTTTAAGACTAACAGCTTTATTTTTCACATGAGCTTTCGTGGAAGAAACTCCCACTTTATCGGATGTTTCGAAGATGGGTGAACTGACAAAGTGGGATTTTCTCCCACGAAAGCTCATGCGTAAAATAAATCTGTTAGTCTTAAAGTGCCACATGACTCCTTGGTTTTTTTTGCTGGACTAGACTAACACGGCTATCCCTTTGGAAATTTAGAGCTCAAGTTTCTTTATCTGGGAATATTAAAATAATGGCCATTTTCAAAATTAAGAGGCAGATACACATCAGTAAGCAGATGCTTTTTTTAAAATCATGTTAAAAAAGCCAGAATAGTAGTTTTCTGTATGCTGAATCCAACTCAGCCTGTTTTGCACCATCTTATGCTGAACCAGTTAAAGTCAATGTTGCTATGCCAGTTTACACGAGCTGAGGATACAGTCTACTAATATATTTATTTCAGATAGAAGGAAGGTTTATGTAGCATGGACTTATAGGTCATATACATGCAACACAGATGCATTTAATGAATCTTAGCAGTGTCATGTATTTGCTTCTCCCATATGGTGGGTCTGAGTTGTTTCTTGCTATGAAAACAGGGTGACTTTTTGTATGCTGTAATTTTCCTTGTTGCTCCTTTTCTCCCATGCTGAATGCCAATGTAAGAAAATCTCCCAGACTTTGATTTTTAAGTGAAAGTGTTCCTTACAAGTGAACAGTATATCATTTGAAGCATTCTCTTTCATATGTGTTATTCGCTTCTACAGTTTTACTTCTGTGGAGAGTGAGAAATTTCTCATTTCATAAACCTTACACAGTGGTCTGCTAATAGGAATATGTTTGGTTTAGTATTACCCTTTGTAGGAGAAGATCTGTGGCTGGGGAGATGGAATAAAGTCCAGATGAAAAGTGTCCTGCGATGTATTGTTCACATTTGCATAAATATGGATGAGGTGTTCTGGGGTTGATAGAATATTGTCTACCCAAAAATTCGTGTGGTTTCCATTACAAGAAAATTCAGTCACCTCAGATTATTCCCTGTGGCTGTCAGAATACAGAATGTGTGTATAAAGTTTACAGGGAAACAGAAGGTCTATAAATGGACAAGAATTAACTATTCATTTCTTTGTTTGCCAACAGGTTGTGCATGATGTATTATCAGACAGCTCCATCCCCTTATCAACTTTGAGGTAAGAAAACCTAAGCTTGTTTTATTGAGGCTAATGTGGTGAAATGATACAAAATATAGAAATATATATTGGTATTGAAAACATTTATGATGGGGCTAGAAGCTCCAGGCAATTCATCCTAAACCTCAGCTGTTTTCTTTTTGTACTCTCTTGCATTTTTGAATGTCATTTTTATGAACAGTGGAAATAAAAACACAGCAGTCTGGCTACAACTTTCATTAATGATTTGAAGATAAAACAGCTCAGCAGCACATACCCTTCACAACTGTGGTTATCTCCATGCTTGCATCAAAGAAATATGCTACTCCTGGCCACACCTTTCTACCTTATTCTTTCCCCATGCAGAGTAAGATTCCTCCATAGAGAGTGCCTTTACCCTATGGCCAATAATAAGCAGGTGCCACCAACATCTGTTGAATCTGTTTCTTCCAAGAACTTGGATTTTGTTTAGGAGGCGTTTCAAGGCTATTTCCTGCACAATTTACCTGGCCAATGACCCCGCCAACAAAGGTGGTATAAAAGAAAAATATGCTTATTCACATGTGTTGGAGCATCATAAAATGAACAGGGTTAGGGAGAGAGAACTTGACCTGTTGCATCAAACAGCTTAAAGATGAGATGACCAGCTGCCTCCTACACGGTGCCAGCAGTAAGGAAGAGGAGCTATGCTCTTGCTGTTGACTAGGGCAGTCTGCCAGAGGGAAATATTCCTTCCTGACCCTAAATATGGCAGTTAGCAGAACCTTGCGTGACACATGAGGATTGTACAACAAACTCTAGTGGTGCTACCTGCCACTGTACCAAAGCTTCACAGTCTGGTCAGTTCTTCACAGCACGAGTGGGAAAGGTAACAAGTGGCCCCAGATGGCAGCAAGAAAGGGAAGGTATCCATGTGAGAATGTCTTCGGTCATCACTGGGAATCTTACATCGGAACAAGTGTTTAAGTAAACACATGATGATGTTGGGAGGGTGGAGATGAGAGAGAATATAAAAAGCCTACGATATTTATGAGCTAGCCAGAAGTCCAAGCTGTCATACAAATAGAATTTGTAAAGTCATATGTGTAAAAAAGCCAGGAAAGCTGAAAATGGCTGAGAACTTAGAAACTAAGGAGTAACAGACCATGAAATCAGTGGTGAAACTGGTGACATTTTAAACAAAACGAATGCTCAGCTATGTTTTGTTTCCATCACTTTACACTGACGTAGACATTCTAGGATTCAGAGTGACACCTTGTGACAGTCCTGGAATCTTATTATATGAATATATATAAAGATTTGTAGTCATTAATGATCATTTTTGTCAAACATTAAATGACTTATTTTCCCTTAATGCCATTATAATGGAAGCAAAAATAACTTAAGTGCGGATAATGGCTCTTTCCAGCTATTTGGCTATTATCGGTGTTTATGTTCATGACATTGTTACTTCCTGATAATAATTGTTTCTAATTTTCTTTTCTTAAGCTTTTGCAGATGTTAGTCCTTTGGTTGTTGTTTAATTTTTAGAATAAAAATGTTTAAAGTAAAAGGAATTTATTTGTCAACCAATAAATCAAAATAGCTGGGAAAGAAGTGACAGTGAACCCAGCAGCAATTATCTACTGGATAAAGTCAGCTCTTTCATCTCAGATTTGAAAAATACAATTTGTTGTCTTCATAGGGAGCAGGATTAGTCTGTATTCTCTCTCGCTCGCTCTCTCTCTCTCTCTCTCTCTCTCTCTCTCTCTTATTTTTCTTTAAAGAACACTTGTGAATTAGAGTCATCCCCAGGCAAACAACAGCATTGTAATGTAAGCAATCTATTATGGATTTAGGTAAAATATGTTTTCAGAATCAGGAAAAATATTTTGGAAAGTCTTTCATGATCTAGAAATTCAGGCTGTCCACTGTCTGTTGTTGTTGGATTGCCTACAACCTCCCATTTGTGAGCATTGGCAGCACAACTTCAATTTTAAAAAATGTATTCACGGGTTCACAGTGTCTCATTTCTTGCAAACACTAATACTATCGATGGAGATGATCTCATTAAGCATCTTGAGTAGAGTGAAATTAGATGAACAACATGTCATGCTTTGGGGTGTAAGAACTCCTGCTATATTTCACTATTATGCCTTTTTCATAACTTCCTACAGTTTGCACATTCATTATTATTAGTCTCTCTTGTTTGTGATCCAACACTCCACTATTGCTAGAATTAGATTATCAGTTCATTAAAAATATGGGTTTAATGCATATGATTTTTGTTCACATTTTATACTGGCCTAAGGAACTTGTGTTATGGCAAACTAATGCTAATTCTAAAGGTGTAAGATCAGAATCAAATATTTTTTTTAGACTTGTGATTTTTATTGGATTTGGGTTTGCCCCCATTAAAGTTGATGTCAAAATTCCTTTTGGTGGAAGCTTAATTGATTCACATTATACCCAGTGTTCTTTCCTGCTCAGTTGAGGCTTTCACATATAAAGAATGTTTCTCACATAGGAGCAGATTTTTCTTGGGGCATCTAAATTTAAAGCTTTTTCCCTAGATCTAAAGCTATTGTCCTATCTTGCAATTGCTGCATTATTCTGGAAAAAGGAATAGCTAGAAGTATTAAAAGAATTAGCCAGATTTTCCACAGTCACTCTTCCCAGAGTTTTAAACTCAAAAGAAGAAAAGGCTTCATGTTTCACTCTGAACATCATCAGTTGTATACATTGGTAAAGTTCTTTTATAGTCTCTAAAACCCTAGTAGGTATAGATACCTTTGTGAGCTGTATTACTTAGTAATTTTGTCCATTTCCAGCTGTCGAGCCCCTGAATCTATCTGTAAGAGTCTATGTGAATTTGACTTTCTTGGAGACCCAATCTTTTCTGCTAAGGATTTTTTTTTCCCCTTCATGGTCTTTCACTATATCTTGCCTTTGCTACTAAGCAAGAAGCATTTAAGCTGGTAATCAGGAAAACCATGTTTATCTATAAAAATTCATTTTAAAAATGCTGCTGCCTAGATGTACTCAACAGGCCTTAGAACAGCCTTTGGCTTCTTAAACTACAAATATAATTCTATCCAGACTCACAGGGCAGGTTTCTCCTTGTTTGCATTCAAGAATAAATACTGAATAGGACCATATCCCACAAACCTTGTTCGGACAAAAGTCCTAGTAAAGTCAAATACGTTTAACTGAAGTTATCAGGGGTTTCATCTCACTGACGATTGCAGAATCTAGCTCTTGGTGTCTAATGGATGCTGTTAAGTCATAAACAACTTCTACGCATCTGCACTTATGCAGTGTTCTCAGTTGAGTCTATGGGAACTGTAGTCAACTAATGGCAATAGCAACATTTCATATGGCGGACTTCTTTTCATAAGGGTCTTTGAATTCAGAAGGAGAAGTGAGTCAGTGACAAAGTAGGAAATAGATGCCAGGCCCTTTCCTCTGTCCACTGGACCTCAGCTGTTCTCTTTTGTTAATTGCCCCACTGGAATATATTTTATGTGATGAATACAGTTTTATTAATGAAGCCTTCCTAAATATGAATGAAAAATCCATCAAAACAAGTGACTGTCTTTTTGTTCTTTGCTCGTACAGTGACTAGCATAATGGGATCCTGGTCCATGGCTGAGGCTTCTAGCCACTGTCGCAGTACACATAATAAGAATGACAAAATTTTAGGTCATATCCTAAGATGATGCAAATTATTCTGTCTCCAGTCTATGCATCAGACCTGTGCTGATCTACACCAACCAAGTTTCTGACCTTGGTCTCTAAAACAGTTGTATGTTTTTTTAAAAAAAAATTGAATTACACTAAAGCAATTTATTATGGAGACAAAATAATCTGTGGGTAAGAGTAACAAGCTGCTGGGGATGTCTAGAGCTATGAGCCGCTACATTAACTCTACTTCAATGATCATGAACTTTGCCAGAGTTAAAACTGCATACCAGCTCCCTGCCGTACTGGTCTGTTTTCCTCACCAGCTCAAAGATCCACCTGCTCAAAACTTGCTTAGCAGGTAACAATCAGTGAACGCAACCCCACCCCCCCAACTCTTCAGAGGTGTTTCTCTGCAATGCACAGCCCCTATTGCATTCACAAAAGATACTTGAGCATGCTGCTCTTTGAAAGAGACAGTGCATTACAGCTTATTTATTAACTGGGGTAAACACACTTTGCCCTTCAAACACAGCAGGGAGTTCATTTATAGTAAATATAAAACACATTTATTAACAAAAGTACATAATTTAAGTGATACCAAGTAAAAAGGATAAGGTAGACGTGGTTCCAAGCAAATAAAAATCAAAACACATATCTAAGTGACTAAATCCTAATCTAGCAAAATACAATCTTTGTTCAGTATGGTTTCTCTCACCTAGGTCTCCTTTCCAGGTTTTCCTGGCCGGTATCCACCACAGAGATCAAATAATTTGTTTCCTGAGGTGAAGGATGTTTTTCACCCTCTCTTTTATAGTCTGGTGAACCTTTGAAACATATTCTTCTGAAGAGTATATCCCCAAATAAAGGTCATAGTTCATGATGAGTAGAAGAGCGATAAATCTGGAAGATAAGGCCCCATGCTGGATGTTTTCCCATTGGTGATTGTTACGATCTCTTCCTGCAATGTCTGATATGCAAATATTCATTCAGAAAAATTGACTTGGGGATTGCACCTGGATGGAAGGACGTCCTTTGCTGGAAAAAAACTATATACCAAGTTCCCATATTTGTCTGGTTTGAACGCACTTTAGTCCCATATTTCTAGCACAACCATATGCCTTTTTGCAAGTTTGTCATAGATCATTGTTCCCCAACTAGTGTGCCATGGCACATAGGTGTGCTCTGAGCAGATGCACCACAGAATTGTTTGAAACAAAACCAGAGTTCTGGATTGGCTCATGAATATTCATGAGTTCATTTGGCGACTATATGGTTGTCTCTCTAAAAGTAATTAATGGTATTAAGGTGTGCCACAGCAGAGTAAAGGTTGGGAACCACTGTCACAAATGCATCATGTAAGAATATTAATAATCACTGTGTTATTAGTTTTCCAAAGATACATTACACAGCATCTGTTATAGATTATGATATTAGTGAGTTGGGGTACACTGAGCTGTTTTGATCTGCTGAAACTCACAGCTAAAATACCAAAGACCCTCTTGATATTGGGATGCTGTTAAGATCACAGTAAATCTTCTGATTCAGAAGCATAATTCTTTTTGGTTGCTAAAATCAGACTAAAACCGACCAAGAGATATGTCCAACAAGGCAAAAGGATGCCTGCTTTATTTTATCAAAAGGTATAATTTCCCCTGCAATCTTATAAAAGACAATTAATCTCTTACAGTGACCGAAGAGCCACATTATCTACTAAAACACTCCTTGCACGACTGGAGAGGAATGGACGAACTGTCGCAGCAGCCCTTGCAGCAGAAGCTAAAGATCTCACTAAATCTGTCCGTGCCATTCTGGAAGTTGATTGTGAGTATATATATTCTATCTCCATTCCTGTGCCAGCATTTCTTCCTGTCACCTTTTTTCTGGCAGTTCAGACTAGAATATTTCAGCAGTTATTAACTGAACAAAAAACCTAATCAGTCATTACTGTGGGTTCATCAGAAGGAAGCACATCTGAGTGTTACAGCCACTAGAAAAATCCTCAGTGAAAACTGCTGCAGTAGTTCAGATAGCATTTACGTTTGCTACAGATTCATGAGCTGGAAAGATGATTTATGTTTATCATCAGCCCATGTCAAGGCACCTTTATTAACGTGCCCAAATTCTGATTTCATAACTGTAGCTAGTTTACACTGCAGGTATGGTCCCAGGAGGACCCTAATTATGGTACTAACAGGCCGGTGGTAGGAAGAAAAAGAGACCTTTTAACAAGGCTGTGTCAGACACAGACTCAAACAGTGTGCTTTGTCCTCTAGTCTGGAAAGAAAAGTAATTGACATAGTCTAACCTTCTAACAACGTAAGGGTCACACTGATATAAAACTGAAATGAAAGGAGAATCAGACCCAATGTAAAGATAAAAGAAAAAAATTACAACAGAAAGTCCCACTTTTTCTTTGACCCAAATAAGATTTTCAGCTCTTTGTATCATTTTATAGTTGGAATGATCTAGCTTTTTAGAGTGGACAAGAAAGAATTTTATGAATTTAATAATGAGTGTTGGCCACTATTGTGCTATGATTGTCTGAAAGAAAAGACTGTCAACCAATAGTTTTATAGATGTGACACTCAGTTAACACAGCAGCTGGCTACTTGGTCATTTCACAAAAAAGGTTCATGTCTCCAGCTTAGTGGCTAAGGAGCATGCAGCATAGCTAAAAGAGCAAAACTAACTTGAAGCTCTGTTATTTTTCTTGGTCTTGTCTCTCCCTTATATGCTCTGCACACTGCTAAGTGGAAGGGGGGTGGCAGAGGGGTTAATTCTGTGCCCCTGTACCTGTTCAAGATTTCCCTGAGCAAAGTGAATTTTCGGACTGGTCATATCAGCTTTATGGCTATTTTTTAATCATCAGAGCAGCACAGAGCACCTGGTTTAGAGATCAGGATCTGGCCCAGGTTGGGGAGCCAGGAACCTTCTCTCTAATAATCCCAGCTCTGAAACTGATTTGCTGTGTGACCTTTGTCTCATGAAATTTCCCCTTTTCTACAATGGGACTCCCAAGGAGTGGGGGTCCTCCCAAGGAATCATGCACACGACTTTGAACGTGTAAACTACGATATGGGGTAACATTTTCCAAAGCGTCTAAGATTTAAGTACCTACTGGGATTTTCAGAAATACCCGGGAGCTGATCTTCAATTGAGAGGAAGATTTCACTGCAGCTCTCACTTGTAAACTTTTGCTCAAGGAAGGTTTTGCACTTGAGGCTAATGGTCAAATTGTGAAATGTTTTCATGCATGTGACACCTATATTAGCTGAAAGAAAAAGAGCAATTCTTCTGTCCCTTTTCTCATAGGTAGATCAGCTTTCCTTCACAGTATAGCAGTTTAATAAACCAAGAAAAAATATTTCTTCTGAATTTAAACTAGTAACAGGTAGGCATTTCTGAAAGAGCCATTCTGATCAGTACATTGCATTCAGGAAATGTTTGCTGGGCAAATAAGTGACATGAAAGTTTAAACTAGATGCCTGTAATAAATTACAGCAAAGCCAAAACATTACAATAGTGATTGCAGTGATTTGCTGCTATGCAGCAAAACCATTAAAGAGCTTCAGTGATGTCTAAGTCAGAGATCAAATTTTTCATGTCAGTTTTATGCTTCCATTTTCCTTTTTCTTTTGTTCACTCTGCCTTTCCTCCTATGTGGTTCATGACCAGGTACCCCATTACCAGAGAGATCATGATGGTAGGTATGTCAGTTTAGTATTGAGAAATTTTTTTAATCTCATTCAGTAATATCCAGCAGTTTTCACAAACCACATGCCAGGGACTTCAGATATTTTGACTTCCCTAACCTGTGAAAGTCCAGAAAGAGAAGTTCGGTTACTCAGACTTAAGTGCCAATATGCCTGATCCAAAGCTTGCTGAAGTCAGTAGAAAGATTCCCATGGACTTCAATGTGTTATGGACCAAACTAACTGTGATGATGTGCAACCTAACTTGGGAGTCCTCCAGAACACGAGCCTAAGGACTTGAGTATTTAAACCCAACTATCACGATTTTTCCTTCCAAGATGCCAAGGTTCCATCCAAGCGAGGGAGTGTTCTTAAAGGTCTTTGAACATTGTCTTTCATAATTTTTTATCTGTAGTGATTAAATCACATAACGTCCATGGGAACAAATGCTCTCCAAGCTTCTAAAAATATTACTCTGTGCTCATAGAAAGAAACCATTAGTTGCAATTATACCAGGGACTGTTTTAATTCAACACTACAGAAAATTTATTCTAAACCTTTATTGTGTTTTTATTTATGAAGATAGACTCAACCATAGGTAAGGCTGAAACTAGTTTTCATGGATAATCCTCATTTTAACATTCAAACACACCTTTGTTAAAATAAAATCACTACACCGGAAATGTGACAGTTGTGAATTTCCACTGGGATAGAACTTTCCAAGAAATAGTAAGGCAGATTGGGTGAGAAATTTAGGTGTTGAATGGATTCTGAAATTGTATTAAACTAGCTGATTTTGTTAAATGTGTAGTGCCTTACTTTTATACCACTTACTTTTATATATTTTTCATCTTAGCCCCATATTGATGAACATTTTCATTGTTAGTTTTTGTAGGCAGGCACTATGGCCTGCCTCAGAGCCAGAGCTGGAGGAATGCCCCGGATGCCCTCTCTGGCCAGACCGGGGAGCTACAAGGCCTCGGCCCCGGAAGCAGAGGGGCGTGGCCAGGACAGGAAGGGACAGTATAAGAGCTCAGGCTGGGAGCTCAGTTGTCGTGGAGCTCCCAAGGGGGAACGATGTGCTGGTGCAGAGGGAGCAAGCCAGACCAGACCAGACCAGCGCCAAACCCACCAGCTAGCCCCTGCCTCTAGGGGCACCCAGTGCTACGGCCTGCCCAGCCTCCCAGGGCCGAGTGACTGGGAGGGGAACCCTGAGGCGGCCAACTCGGGCAGGCGCTCAATAGTCCACTGAGCCCCGCCGCAGCCTCCCCACTTGGAGGCAGCCTGGGAACGCAGGGAAGTGGAAGACCCGACCCACCACCAGCCCTGCGACCTAGAGGAGCTACCCTCAGTAGAGTAAGAGCTCCTAGCCGCCTTGGGCCCCTGAGACTTAGAGGAGCTACCCTCCACCGAGGAGGAGACACTGGTCCCATACGGGCCCCAGAACTTGGAGGAGTTGCCCCTCGTGGGAGGAACCTGCAGAGTATCTGGACCTGCCGCCTATGGACACCGAGGGGTTCGCCGGGGTCCCACAAGCCTTCTACGAGGGAGACCCTGAGGGCGGCTACCCTATCTGGAGATAGGTACTCAGGGCAGGTGGATGGGCCGGGGTCAGAGGAAGTAGCCCAGGGAGGGCAGGATGGCGGGCCATGTTCCCGGGGCAGCGTGTTTCGGAGGCCACCCCGCTGACCTGTGGTGGACCACCCTGCCCCTGGATAGGGCCCTGGGCTGAGACGCAGTGGAGTGGGTGGGACTGCTTCCCCCTCCCCACCCCACACCTTTTCCTGTCAAAGGAAACGTTAAATTGTTCCTGACCATCCGAGCAGTCGCCCTAGACTGTGTACGTGCCCGCCCCGCCTGTGGGCCGGGCCCCTAGACTGTGTACGTGCCCGCCCCGCCTGGAGGCCGGGCCCCTAGACTATGTACATGCCCACTCCGCCTGGGGGCCAGGGCCCTAGACTTGGAACGGGCTCGATCAGCCAAGGGTCCAAGCCAGAGACAATTTTTTTTTGGCTGCTGGAAGGGGCGCCCTACCGGCTAACTCCCCTGTACCGCCAGCAGGAGGCACCTTCCCGACCAGCCGGTGGCTCTGATCACCTACAGTCTTGCTAGGGAATTAACATAGACTAATTGTATTCTTAAGAAAAAAATTAAAAATTACAACTTTTTGTGTATCTCTAGATTTTGTGTACCTTTTTGTAAGGCAATTGACCCCTGATATCTTTGTCCATATGTAAAAGTCTTAGCATTTTATGGTGAGTGATTGTCCTAGTCTGGATGAGAATGGAAAGCTAAGAGTTGGTGGTGGTTTATGATAGGAGCCCCAGATGACTGTCTATTTTGGTCCTATGTAACTACAGTTGACAGGATGTGTCAAAGATAATCCACCTTAGAGGGCTGAGCTTTCAAAAATGAAACACAAATGGGCCTACAGACACATTGCAGGATTTTTTTGTTGTTGTTTTTTGTCTTTTTTTATTTTATAAACACATGAAGAATTGTGGTGGGAGCAGTCATAATAAAATCCTTACTTCATCCCCTTTTATGTCTGAACCCAGCTTACCTTTTAGAATGATACTAATGAAGTTTCTTTGGCCACATTGTTTCATGGGCATACATTTGTGTGAATCCTTACATTATCAGGAACTGAAAACCTCTTAACCTACTTTCTGTATGTGGGAGTATATAAAATGTTGAGTGAGAGAGACTTCCAAACAAGAAGAGACTGGAATTGTCAAAAAAAAAAAAATGTCATGAGAGCTGGACTTAGAAGGTGCAAAATAATTGTTACAGACTCTTTTGATTCATCATTATTTATTGTTTTACAATTATGATATTCTGCATATTAAATAGTTATAGATAATTTGTAATTTGATCTTAATCAAATTGCCAGTAATGTCTTTTTGAATGAGGAAAAATATTGTCTGACAAGGAAAGAGTTTTTTATATTTTGGGGGAGAAATTGGGGAGGGAGGCGGGGGGTAGAATCAGGTTTCAAGTAGCAGAGATGGAGATGTTCTGTCATGTTAAAATATTTGTCAGACTACATGGGAACTCATGCGAGAGAAATCTTAAGAGCTAAATGCAATTGAAAACTAACATCTGGTTGTGTCAAATATAATAGGGAGGAACGATGTAGAAAACTCTAGAGCTATAGAATGGATCCATTTTGTGAACCTGAGGGTTAAACATGATTCTGCTGAGTAGGATTTAAAGACTGTGTGTTATCCATCTGCATTCATTCTGATTTGGAGAGCATTACAGATAGATTCAGGCTCAGTTGAGCTTGTGTATGAGATTAAAGTTTTCCAAGCTTGAAGCACACAGGTGTGCACATGCACACGGACATATAATGAGGCAGAGTGAATATCCAGCAGTTCTCTGCTGTCCTCTGAACCAGGATTTTGCAGAATATTTCCCATATTGTCCTTGGTATTCTGTTAGAGTGGTAGATTTAAAGAGGAGCATTAATGCCTGCACCAGTTCATAAATAGTGTAAGAGTGAATGTTGATAGTGAATGTGGCAGTGAAGAACGAGGGTTTTGCTTGCTTTGGCAGGCAGAGTCCAGTGGAGCAGGAGTTTTTCCGATTGTTGAGATCATTTTGATATTCATTTTGCATGATATAGTTGAAAAAACATATCTAGATCAAAACTACTGGTCTGAAGAAGACTATTAATTTACCTCTAACAAATGTGTTATGCAAGGCTGACTGTGTGAACTTCTCTTTGTGAAGAGCTGTTTCAAAAAACCTTGACAAAACACATGATGGAATCCAGCAAAGTGTGGATTATCCCCAAAAGAGCTGTCTTCCTGCACATAGAAGACACTTTTTTAAAAATGTATTGTATACTTCAAAATCTCCCAGCACATGCTAACTCCTCTCTGATAGTATTAAATACATAGCACGAGTGCATAGGTAGAACAGCTGCTGAGGAACAGTGACTACATGAAGATATTTGCGCCTGCATCAACAAGTGGAGACTATAGCAGAAGGGGTTCACCTACAGTCAGCTTCCTGTAAGGTTGTTACACATTAGCAAACTTTGGAGACTTGTTCTTCCCTCCAAGGTACAAGTAGTGCCCAATAATTTTAAGAAGTACTTCCACCTTCTGGAGAAGAATAGGGACCCAATAGAATACTATAGTATTTGAAAATAGTCTGCTGGCTGCATTTAAACAAACAAGGGGTCGAGCGGCACTTAAAAAGGCTATCAAATGTATTTATCTCATGAGCTTTCCAAAATGTGTGTTTTATTGTGTTAGTCCTACAAGTAAAAGTTGAGCAGACCAAGTGGTGCTTGCATCTCCTTCAAAGTCATTTTAAGTGCCCATTGTGTCACATGCATCACATCAAAACTACAATTTGGGCTTGACCCAGAGAGATGCTGGGTAGCCACAACTCCAAATGAAGTCAGTGGACTTTGTGGTTGCTCAGCACCAGCCAACTTTCTCTGCTGGTAATCGAAGTACTGCTGGTTTAATCCAGTTCTGTGCTGCAGATGTCTGGTAACTGACATACTCTTTACCAGCTGAGATAGGGAGATGATCCATTTTTCGGTTTCACTTGTCGTCACTCATATATAGTATATCTAGCTGCTCTGTGCTCTTAGGGCTACCTTTTGTCCCACCCTCTTCTCTGCCAATTGTTCAAGTAGAAAACCCTAAAACAAACAAAGCAACAGTTCTTCTCAAGCAAGGAATCTGGTGGCATTTTAAAAAACTGACAGATTTATCTATTGCATGAGCTTTCTTGGGAGAAAATCCCACTTCATCAGATGCTTTGATGAAGTGGGATTTTCTCCCACAAAAGCTCATGCAATAAATAAATTGATTAGTCTTTAAGTGCCACAGGACTCCTTGTTTGTTTTGCTGAACTAGACTAACATGGCTACCCCTTTAGTTCTTCCCAAGTAACTTATTTGATGTCTGAGCATCCATGTTCTTGTTTACATCTTGGGTTAATAGTAATGCTGCCCAGGGAAAAAGAAAAGCACATTTAATTTCAGCAAACTAACAAAAGGCATGATTTATAAGCACAGATCATCCATGAAGTAATAAAGAGAGACTTTGGGTATGTTGCAAATATTAGATGTATAAAACTGACTCTCATACCACATCATTACCACCTTTGTAATAAAACATAACTGGGAATGGGAATGAAATTATTGCAGGTCTTAATGAAAAGATTTGGGCTTTTTAGGAATACAGCAGTAGTTGCCACCGTAAGTGGCTTGGATAAGACTCGAGGAGCTAAAGAGAAGCCAATATTCAGCATGAAAAAGGAGTATGTGAAGATGTAGCAATAACTGAGACAACCAATTTAGCTGTTAGCATAAAGAAAAGTTAAAATACACCAAACAATGTGTGTAATAAGAGTCAGCAACTGAATGATCCATTTCATTTGTTTAACAGTGAGTGAGGACAAATCAACAAAAGTAAAGGCAGCCCAAAATTATCAAAAGCAATATCACTGGTAAATAAGTTTGCCCTGATATTTTTAACTTTGATTATGAAATATAAGGAGCTGCTAGTGCTCATTTAGGGGGTTTGGCGGCTAGTTTTGGTCATTTGGTGAAGAGAGAAATTTTGTTACACAGAAAAAAGTATGAATTCTGTTGAGTTTAGAAATGTTTGTGCATACAGGGAGTTCATTCATGAATGCTTTGAACAGGAAAAGTGTTTTAGCATACTTCAGAACAGCATCCATGGACCATCCATGGTTTCCTAAAGCAGCTCCGGAGAGTCTGTGGAAAACTGGCAGGTCACCTTGTGCCTGATTTAAAGCCATTGAAATTGGTGGAAAGACTCTCATTGTTTTCAGTGGGCTTTGGATCAAACCCATACTGGTGGCATCTTCTCCTTGAATTCAGCTGCTACACTTAATTAAAAACAGCTGATTGAATTCTTTCCTAATGTTACTTATCCATGGAAGCAATTGCTAGGTTCCCTGGATCCAAAATAAACTATTTTTGCTGACCTTCCAACTGCTAACAACAGTTGTTTGGTAGGGTTTTTGGGGCAGGCCTGAGGCTATGATTCCCACACTAACAATGGTGTTGGCTGAATTCTTGTTGAATTATTGTTTTAATGCTGCTGGAATTTTTACTGCAGTATTAATAATTGTATTAGATTGTAACAAAGATGATGTGATCATGACTGGTTGGGAAAGTAGCTTGCATAATTATGATTGAGAGAGGAGGCACAGAGTTGACTGAATATTTGAATTTTTTTTCTACATTTAGGTGGCTGAAGGGAAAAATGAAAATAAGGCAGTTTATTTTGAACTCAAATGAAACATTTTCTGGATTTTGTCACCAAAATGAAAAACTGAGAGAAAAAAAATTGTTTTAAGTCAGAAGAAATGCTTCATTCAACCCAAAACAAATTTCTTTTTGGCCTTTCATTTTGTTACATTTTCAAGGGTTTTACCCTTTTAATTTTTATAAAAAAAAAAAAAAACTAGCTAAATTTCAAAAGAAAATATAACTTTGAAAAGAAGTCAAATTTTTTGTTTAAAAGATGTCATCATGAACTATTTTGACTTTTTCAGAATTATTAGTTCAACCGAAACTCTTCACCAGGTTCAACCCTCATTAAAATACTTTTGATTGTGCCAAAACTGCATTTTTTGGTGAACATATATCATCCAGCCAAAAAATTTCACATATCTCCAGTGTGGGTACTCACAAGACAAGTCTCTGGGATGTGTTCAAACAGTAGGAAAAGTTTGAGTACCTGCCTCACCTTAGTAGATTTATTATTGCCCCAGTCCGCATTCTATCAGGTTAGATCATTTTTGCTGCATCGTAGAAGGGAAGCCCATGTCATTCTATTTATACATACAGCTTACCCATAATATTTTAGATTTAAAGAAGTTTAACGGGTGTGCTCCAAGGATCAGTTTAAAAAGTTGCTGAAAGAACAGGCAGGTCAGTTTATTATATTCTGTTTTTGAGAAATGTCTCCCTTGAGAATGACTGAGAAAGTGAATAGAATTTACATTTTATTTCCTGGTGTCAAACTTCTTCACAATTGGAGCTTGTTGCTGAAAGACATGAAATAGTGTATCTTAAATATTTACAGCCTGATATACACGAAAATTTAAGTACAGAGGTGCTCTGAGGTTTAAGTATTGATCCTTCTACTGCCAGACATGTGCATTGTTTCTTCCACTCTGTTCTGTTGTGTTGTATTATACTGGTCCATTTATTAAACATCTCACCATTTCCACCAGTTAACTGTACCATTTCCGAATGGCATTACACCACAGATACTGAAGAATTTGTTTCACTTTTTATTTGTTTCAGATTTATATTTTGATCATGTCTGTTTTTTTAATGATAGTATTTTTTGTGTGTGTGAATTTAATGCTGATGAAAGGTACCAGATTGACATTCCCAGAAACAAGTCCTTCTTCTTCGAGTGCTGCTCCTGTCCATTCCACTGTAGGTGTCTGCACGCCCCGTGCACGGCACGCCGGAAGCTTTTTCCCCTAGAGTACCCATAGGGTCGGCTGCAGCGCCCCCTGGAGTGGCGCCGTCGCCACTCCCTATATAAGCCTAGCCGACCCTGCCCCTCCTCAGTTCCTTCTTACTGCCCTGTCAGTCGCTGGAACTTTCCTTGGCCTCGAGCGTTTTGCACGTGGCCAGTGGAGTACCCATTTACAGTTAGGACTGTTCTGTTTTTTTGTTTTGTTTGTTATTTTACTATTGTCAGTTTAGTTTGCGAAGTTCGAGCCCGCCCGGGGCTGGGCTATGCCGGGTTTCAAAACCTGTGGCCAATGCAGGAAGTCTATGCCATTGGATGACCCGCATGACAAGTGTCTCTTCTGCCTGGGCGAGGCTCACTTGGTAGAGAAGTGCAGGTTCTGCCGGAGCTTCAAGCCCAGAACACAGAAGGACCAGATCCAACGTTTGAAGCTTCACATGATGGAGGAAGCTCTTCGTCCGGCGCCCGCAGACTCGGGATCCAGCACAGCACCGTCGGTGCAGAGTGCACCGGCTTCATCGGCGCCGTCGGCGGTACCGAGATCTAGCTGCACGAAGACGTCCCGGGAGCCCCGGCGCCGTTCGGAGTCACCGGTACCGCCTAAGAAGAAGCGGGCGGATAAGGGGCACTCGCCGCACCTCGCGGCTAAAGGGAAGGACACTGGTCAGAGCCGGGTGAGCCGACCTATTTCCCTTTCACCAGAGTCCGTGCCGGACCGCCCCACGATTCAATTCAGCCCGGTGTCGTCCCCCTCACCTACCAGGGACATACTGGGGGAGGAGTTGACATTACCCGCCACGCCGGAGACGTTTGCGGCGGCACAGGCTCTGTCAAGCCACACGACACTGACGGCACCGGCTCTAGTGAGACATACGGCTCCAACGGCAGCAGCACCACTTGCGGCGCCGACGAAAGATGCGGCACCGAGACCGGTACCGTCTCGTGGGAAGCCGACACCGCTCATGGCGAGTCGTGGCAGGTCCACGGCACCGGCCTCTGACCAACGGGGCCGTTCACCTCCGCCGCCCCCGTCGGTACCGGCGACTACGGCTCCCCATAGTCGTTCTCCGAGCGTATCCCGGCACCGCGCTGCGGCATCCCGGCACCGGGAACGCAGAGATGAGAGCCGGCACCGCTCCCCAATCCAGTCCTCGTCGGCACCGCCGTGGTCACCTCGATCCAGCCCCTCGGTGAGCTCAGTGGAGGAGTCGGTACCGCGGGGCTCGCATAAGACTGGAAGCTCGCAGGTACCACAGGCTTCAGCGGTACCGCCATTCCGCCCCCAGTGGGCAGCTTGGCAGCCGGGGACACAGGGGCCGTTTTGGACCCCATGGTCCGTCCAACAAGGGCCGACCTTCAGCACAGGGACCCTTATGCCTAGTTCCGGCGGTGGGAATCCTCCGTCCTCAGCGCTGGGCGCACCACCTGGTACCGGGGATGCTTCGGAGGTGGAGTCCCTGAGGGAAGATCAGGACCGGGCGAGCTTAACCAGCGCTGGCTGCAGCACACGGTCCTGAGCACTGTCAGGGGGTCCGGAGTTTGAGGAATCCTCCTCTTCGCCGCCCAATGAGGCTGTGGCGGGCGCTAAGCCCTTGGGTATCCCGGATGATGCTGGGGCTCATCAAGAGCTCCTCCGGCGAGTGGCCTCGGGACTGAACATACAGGCCGAGGAGATCACTGAGGAGGCTGATCCGATGGTGGATATCCTGATCCCTGAAGGTCCAGGCCGGGTGGCTCTTCCTTTTATCAAGACCATACAAAATACCACCAAGGCCCTCTGGCACGCTCCAGCCTCAATTCCCCCTACAGCCAAGTGTGCTGAGAGAAAATACTTTGTTCCTTCTAAAGGCTATGAACATTTTTATTCTCACCCTGCCCCCAGCTCTCTGGTGGTAGCCGCAGCAAATGAGCGGGAGAGGCAGGGTCGTCTGGGATCGACCCCTAAATCCAAAGAGGCCAAGAAGCTGGACCTTTTTGGACGGAAGGTCTACTCGACAGGAGGATTACAGTTAAGAATAGCAAATCAGCAGGCTATTCTCAGCCGGTATATGTTTAATGCCTGGTCGGCGATGGAGCGGTTTACTGACTCTTTAGAGCAAGGCTCAAGAGCAGCCCTGGCAGCTTCCGTCAAGGAGGGTAAGGTCGTATCGAAGGCCTTGCTCCAGTCGGCCTTGGACGCGGCAGATGCGGCAGCTCGCTCCATGGCTTCCGGGGTTACTATGCGGCGTAGCTCATGGCTGCAAGCCTCGGGTCTCCCTCACGAAGTGCAGGTCACTTTACAGGACTTACCCTTCGAAGGCCCTGAGCTGTTTTTGCAGCAAACAGACAATCGCCTGCAAACTTTAAAGGACTCCAGGGTGTTGATTAAGTCCTTGGGCCTGCATACACCAGCAAGCCAGAGGAAGCCATTTAACCCCCCCCCCCTCAGGTTAGACCCTTTCGCTGCCGTCAGGAGGACGAAAGGCGAAGGGGGAGGAATTTTCGTAGACCCTCAGGACGTCAGTCCAGCAACCAAGGAACCACCCGTCAGCAGGCCACCCAGAAAAAAGCCTTTTGACGGCCACAACGAGAGCGACGTAACAAAGGCTAGAGATCCAGAGACGCCCATGTTCCACAACAGACTGTCCCGATACGCGCCGGAATGGCGCAGGATTACAAACGACCGCTGGGTGCTCAAGACAATTCAGGAGGGCTATTCCCTCCAATTTTCTTCATTACCCCGGCGGCGCCGCCCTGCGTTGTGTGGTCCCCTGCAGGATCAGGCCCACCAGCAAATACTACGGGGGGGAGTTATAGGCCCTCCTCCAAAAAGGAGCGGTGGAGTGGGTGCCCCCAACTTGCAAGGGGAAAGGTTTTTACTCTCTATACTTCCTTATTCCCAAGGCAAAAGGAGGTCTGCGACCCATTTTAGATTTAAGGCGCCTCAATCGGCACCTTCGAAAGATCAGGTTCCGGATGGTATCCCTAGCCTCCATAGTCCCGTCTCTGGACCCAGGCGATTGGTACGCCGCCCTCGATTTGCAGGACGCATATTTCCATATTCCAATCAACCCCCGGCACAGGAAGTTTTTACGCTTCGTCCTCGACAAGACGCACCTACAATTTACGGTGCTCCCCTTTGGCCTGTCAGCAGCCCTGAGGGTATTTACAAAGTGCCTAGCAGTGGTAGCAGCGTACCTCAGGAAACAAGGGGTTACCCTGTTTCCCTATTTGGACGATTGGTTGATTGTGGGCAGATCTTGCCAAGAAGTACAGTCCCACCTGCGCTTGACTCAGTCCATATTCAGCCGGCTGGGGCTGCTGGTGAATATTCAAAAGTCGGTGCTCATCCCGGCACAACGGATAGAGTTCATAGGGGCGGTCCTCGACTCAAGGGCAGCGAAAGCGAGCCTTCCCTCCGCAAGGTTCCAAACTATCAAGCAGCAGGTGGATTCTTTAACGAGCTTTCCGCTAGTCACAGCCCGGGAATGCCTTCGCCTCCTAGGCCTCATGGCAGCGTGCACCTTTGCCCGCCTACGTATGAGGCTGTTCCAGCTGTGGCTGGCGGGGGTGTTCCACCCAGTATCAGACAGTTTGGACTTAATGGTAACGGTGCCTGCATCCGTGATAGAGACCCTTCATTGGTGGGCTTGCGAGACCAACCTGTGCTCAGGAGTTCCGTTCCGCATTACCCAGCCGTCGCTTCATCTGACAACCGACGCCTCGGATGTTGGCTGGGGAGCGCACCTCAACAGCCTCAAGACGCAAGGCCTGTGGCCGGCGGAGGACTCCCGATTGCATATCAACGTGAAAGAGCTCAGAGCACTGCGACTAGCATGCGAGGTGTTTTGGGAGCACCTTCGGGGTCACACGGTGTTGGTGCGTACAGACAACACCACCGCGATGTTTTACATCAACAAACAGGGTGGCACTCGCTCCCGTCGTCTATGCCAGGAAGCCATGAGACTCTGGGAATTTTGCATCCTGCACAAGATTCGCCCGGTAGCATCGTATATACCGGGACACCGGAACTCCCTGGCGGACGAGCTCAGCAGGAAATTTATGACACACGAGTGGGCTCTCCACCCAGAGGTGGCGAGGGCCATTTTCCAAAGGTGGGGGCTTCCCCATCTGGATCTATTCGCCTCCGAGCTCAACAGGAAGTGTCGGGACTTCTGCTCCTTTCAGGGGCGCAGCCCCGGGTCCAAGGAGGACGCCTTCCAGCTCCACTGGGGGCAGGAAGGGTTGCTGTACGCTTTTCCCCCAACTCCACTTGTGCCCAGGGTGCTGTGGAACCTGAAGGAGGACAGGGCGAGGGTTATTTTGGTTGCCCCGGTGTGGCCGAGACAACACTGGTTCTCAACCCTAATGCGATGGTCCAGGCACAGCCCTATACAGCTACCCCTCAGACCAGACTTGTTATCCCAGGACGGCGGTCACCTCCTACATCCCAGCCTGGAGGCCCTGCACCTCCACACATGGTACCTTCATGGTTGACGGCCAGCGAGCAGCTGTGCTCCTCGCCGGTAAGGGAGGTCCTGCAGGGCAGCAGAAAGCCCTCTACAAGGGCTACATATATAGCAAAATGGAACAGATTTGCACTTTGGGTCGGCGAACAAGGGCAAGACCCAGCACGGGTCTCAGTGCACACCATATTGGACCAATTATGGTACCTGAAGTCGAGGGGGCTGTCAGTGTCGTCCCTAAAAGTCCACTTAGCGGCAATTGCGGCCTTCCGCAGAGACTCCGAGTGCAACGCCCTTTTCTCCATCCCCATAGTTAAAAGATTTTTAGCGGGCCTCTTGAGACTGTACCCGACCCTGAAACCCCCCACGCCCCAGTGGGATCTAAATGTGGTCCTGTCACGACTTACCAGGCCACCTTTCGAACCCTTGGCGACGTGTTCCCTCCTGTACCTGTCGTGGAAGGTCGCCTTCCTCGTGGCCATCACGTCCGCTCGAAGGGTGTCAGAACTGCAGGCATTAGTAGCGGAGCCCCCGTACACCCTGTTTTTTAAGGACAAGGTACAACTGCGACCGCACCCTTCTTTTAGGCCCAAGGTGGTGTCTCAATTCCACGTAAACCAGGACATTTGCCTGCCTGTGTTTTATCCAAGACCTCATGCATCAGAGGGAGACAGGACTCTCCACTCTCTGGATGTGCGTAGGGCATTAGCCTTCTATATAGAAAGGACAAGACCGTTCCGCAAGTCCCCCCAGCTCTTTGTGGCAGTCGCGAACTATAAAAAAGGCCAGCCGGTGTCTACACAGAGGATCGCGGTCTGGATTAAAGACTGCATTAAGGAATGCTACAAGCTGGGTGGCAGACACCTACCGAGGGCGACGGCCCATTCAACTAGGGCCCAAGCGGCCTCGACGGCCTTCCTAGCGGGGGTACCAATCGCGGACATATGTAGAGCGGCGGCGTGGTCGTCCCCGCACACCTTCGCGCAGCACTACGCCATTACCCATCAAGCACAGCAGGACGCAGTGGTGGGGAGAGCGGTGCTGCAGACGGTCTCTCTGTGATGTCTCCCACCTCCAAGGTAAGGCTAGATAGTCACCTACAGTGGAATGGACAGGAGCAGCACTCGAAGAAGAAGAAGGGGTTACTTACCTGTAACCGGTGTTCTTCGAGAGGTGTGCTCCTGGCCATTCCAATCCCTCCCACCTCCCCTCAGACAGTAGGGTAGAAGGAACTGAGGAGGGGCAGGGTCGGCTAGGCTTATATAGGGAGTAGCGACGGCGCCACTCCAGTGGGCGCTGCAGCCGACCCTATGGGTACTCTAGGGGAAAAAGTTTCCGGCGTGCCGTGCACGGGGCGTGCAGACACCTACAGTGGAATGGCCAGGAGCACACCTCTCGAAGAACACCGGTTACAGGTAAGTAACCCCTTCTTCCATAGTCTTCTAGATAGGTGCAATGGAAGAAGCAGTAACAGAAACTTTCCATCATCATGCTAGCAATGTACCTTTTGCCTGATCAATACAGGGGCCAAAGAGGTTTTCTTCTTGTCCATGGACTTGATTTTGTTCTCATTGATTCCACTGGGGCTTGGTTTTTCTTCTGAGACTGTTAAGTGACAATAGAGGTGCCTTTTTATTGTGAGTATACTCATCCACTGGACTGAGGCCACCAAATAATTTCACACAGGCCGCTGAATAGCCATCAAATGGAAATAAGTTACAGGCACCTGGGTCAAATGTGGCCTGGTGATCAACTTTCCTTTATTAATTTATTTTGAATATTGCCCAGTTGCCTTTATATTTTCCTCTGCCAGTTTTATATATTTTTCTCTGTCAGTTTATATACTACATGCTTTCTTTCAAGTCATATATGCTTTTTCCTTAAGGATGTACAAGGCTCATAAATGCCTGAAAACTGATAAGAAGGTGGAGAAACATGTTGTTATAAGAGGTTGGATCGTGGTTGTCTGCCCAAGATTTGCATCACAGTTGTGTATGAACTTTTAATTATTTTCAGTGTTTTGGGGCATTTTTTTTATTGCAGTCTCTCAAAATGACTCAGACTTAGCATTATTCATGCCCATTAAATAAATGAAATTATTACATTACCATATTAATTTCATGCACTTTTTTAGTCCTTCAGAAATAATGTTCACCGATTTAGTGTTAAGGTTTTGGTGTCAGAAGCAACACAACTTTAAAAAAAAAAAAAAAGCTTTCATCTGGTCGTGGTTGACAGAGATGATAGAATACTTGCATGATTGTGTCATTTAAGTAATCAATAGCTGGGAAATTGATGTATTCTGTGTTTCACTACCTTTGTTGTCTAATTAAAAAAATACAGTTAGGTTATGTTCTCCTTTATTCCCCCCCGCCCCCCCCCCACACACAGTACAATAAAACATAAAAATCTATTTCTGAAGTAGTTTTTCACTCTAAAAATAATAGAAACAATAACCTTAAGGTAAGTAACTATTCAAGTGCAAGAGGCTCTGTGCAAGGTGCTAAGCACCCTCAGCTCATTTGTTGGTAAGAATGTTTATTCTAACGAGGATGTAAATTAGATGTGTTGGTCTCTATTCTCTTAAGGCAAAATCCGTCGTGAGCAAAGGGTTCCATGCCACATGTGTCCAACAATAGTTCTGTGTTCTGCTGTGACTGGAGTGGTTATGTAGAGGACCTGTACACCTGCTTGTGTGCTGTGCAGAGAGTTTCTATATCCCTTCTATTTAGAAAGCTGTGGAAAGAGCCAAGGGGTGTTTAAGAAAGATGAAATCAAACTGGAATAGGTGCAAAGAAGGGCTACAAGGATGATTCATGGAATGGAAAATCTTCCCTATGAGAGACAACTTAAAGAGCTTGGTTTGTTGAGTCTTCTCAAAAGAAGGCTGAGAGGAGATATGATTGCTCTTTACAAATACATTAGAGGGATAAATACAAGCAAGGGAGAGGAATTATTTGAATACAGTGCCAGTGTGGACACAAGAACAAATGGATACAAACTGTCCTTCAGAAAATTTAGGCGTGAAATTAGACACAGATTCCTAACCATCAGAGGAGTAAAGTTCTGGAATAGTCTACCAAAGGAAGTGGTGCTGGCAAAACCCTTAGGTGCCTTCAAAACCAAGCTTGATAAGTTTATGGAGGGAATGATATGATGGACAGTGTAGCTTGGCCATTGTCTGTCTTTTACTACTGGTGATGGGTATGATAGTGACCTGCGAAGGGGCATTAGATGGAGTGGGGTCTGAGTTATTACAGAGGAGTTCTTGACTGGCTGTTGTGGACTTGCCCTCATGCTCAGGGTTTAACTGATCACCATATTTGGGGTCGGGAAGGAATTTTCCCCCAGGGCAGATTGGCTTGGGTGCTGGAGGTTTTGCCTTCCTCTGTAGCATTGTAGCATTACTCTGTAGCTCACCTGCTGGTTGATTCTCTGTATTAAAGTCTTTAAATCATGATTTGAGGACGTTAATAGCTCAGTTATGGGTTTGAGGTTCATTGTAGGAGTGGGTCAGTGAGGTTTTGTGGCCTGCACTGTGCAGGAAGTCAGACTAGATGATCATATTGGTCCGTCTGTGAGTCTAAATAAGCTGCCTATAAATCTGCAGTCTGTACTGAGTCATACGTCTGGGGCCCCCTATAAAAAGCCTACAGTTCTGCCTAGCTCTCTACACAAATCCTGTTTGTTCTAACTGTGCACCAGGAGAGGTGATTTTTAAGTCATGCTGGACATCAGATGTACACAGCTGCAAGGCTTGCTTTTAATCCAGAGCCTCTGTATCTTTCATAACTACCACCTAAAATGAACATTTTAGAGATGGAGGTGTATTATAAAAGTGGGGATTAGGCCTAGATCCTCGGATGTGAAGAAGGAGCAAAGGGTGTGGCTTTGTGCTGAGCCAGTATCTTGGTGAAACAAAGTGCCCTAAGAACCCCTTTGAATTATGCTGGTTGCCAGCAACACCACCCCTACCCACTTTTCTCAGACCATGCCTTAACACCCACAGCAGGAAAGGCCTGGCAGATGAATTGGGATTTTCTCCCACAAAAGCTCATGCAATAAATAAATTTGTTAGTCTTTAAGTGCCACAGGACTCCTTGCTTCTTTTACTGAAAGAAGATGTCACTACACTCAGGTTGTTCCCCTTTTGTTGGCTATGCAGCAAAGTAGCCATTCACAAGATCTGGGCCTAACTCTATAGTTAAAGATCATTGAGTAACTTTTTGTCATTTTAACTGGCAAATTGAGGGTTCTGGGGATCACATGTTGGTTTTTGTTTTGGGACATGTGAGCAAAATGATTGCCCTAAAGGTCTACTGAGCAGAGATGAACTAGTTACCTTGATTTATTCAAAAGCTTATAACTTTACAAATACAAAGGGAGAAATTCATCTCTGCTGTAGAGTCACTAACCTCAGCAGAGCTAAACCAGGGATGAATTTATCCCTGTCTGTTTTACTGAGCAGATTTTCACCCTGCTGGGATGTCCTTGTGGAAACTATACCAGTGCTGTAGTAATTTATAAATGGCTTGAAATTCTAGCATAATCACTTAGTTGCTGCACTTTTATATCAGAATGAAGAACTGGTATAGAACCCCCTTAAGTATGAATTGATAAGTGGAATTGTATATATTGTTTTTGAAAGGAAGACTTGTCACAAAGTAACAAAGAAATCAGCTCTTCAGACTAAGAAATTCTTGAGTTTGGACTGTTACTGGATTGCAGAAGAATTATAATGCTACAGGTTTTTCTTTTTTTCTTTTTCTTTGATGGGTTCTTAAGTATTCTATCAACATCTTCTCCTTTAGGTTCAATGCCAATTCCTCTCAGGAAACAGCATATCATTGACAGGAGACCTGCCTAGCTCTCTCAGAAGACAAATTTATTATTATCCTTATCTTTGTCCTTGTTGTGATTTATTTTTGCTTTCCTTTCTTATCTAGCATATGAGATAATGCTGTTTTCATTTTAGTCTTAACACCTCTCAGTCACCTACAGCATATAATATTCACAATAACAACACTGTTCAGATGAGCTCCTGGGTTTAATGAGGCCTTGCAAAATTTCATCAGCTTAGTGAAAGAACATCATTTAGTGGATGAGGGTTATTTTAATAGCTGAAATGGAAGGGTATGTAAAGAAATCTCATAACCTCATGTTAAACCAGTGGTTCTCATTCTTTTTTAGGTTGTGACACGCTTCACGGTGTGTCACGACCCTACCGGACACACCAGCTCACACCCCACAGGCCAAATACAGTCATCTCCATGGCTGTGACACACTTAATGTGGCAAGACAGTAATGTATCCCAACACAGTAGTTGAGAACCAATGCGTTAAACAATTCGAAGTGGTGACTTGTTCCCCAAGCCAAGAATTCTAAGTGCATCTGTTATAAAACTGATGTGAATAGTATCAACAACCCACATTGTTAGCATCCATGTCCTTAGCGGCAGTGCTTAGCTTCCACCTTTTGTTAGCAATTCATTGTAGAGCTATGCTGAAAATGCAGAAACTTACCAAGCTAGGGCTCTTACCACAATGGCATCAAGGGCCGAAGCATGCATTTCTTTATAGGACTATCTTGTCGTCAGTTGAAAGAATAGAGCAATCACCTTAAAAACATCAACTTTTAGATGCAGTTTCATGTGTCCATAAATCAAAAATAAGAATTCAGCTGTATTAATTAAAATCACATTGACAAGATACAAATGTTGACATAGATAAACTTACTGTAAGACCAAGAGTATCTGAAATACAAGCATGCAGAATGCAGGACGGGCAGAGTAGAATCCCATTGTCAAGTGTTATATTCCTTGCAAACGTTGTACATTTTGATATTTTTGTTCTTAAAGCTATTTATATAGCATCTTGAAGTTTGCAATACTAAATTAGTTAGCATCCGTCTGAGAGGTCCAAAGCAGCAGATGCTTTAGAATGGACTGGGCTGCCATTCTGTTTTATAGGATGGGGCATGTGCTCTGCCATATTTGCTGGCTGGGGATGCTCCTTTGAAGAGTCTCTCATTAGTGCTAATTAGTTCAATGCTCATAATCTCTGAAACAAGCAGGATGAGATCTTGCAAAACCTGATCCAGGCTAGCTACAAATTTGCCCACAGATTAAGACCAAATGTTTTCCTTCCCTGAAGAGATTGAAGCCAATCCTGCAAAGATTTAAAGTCAAGCACATGTAAACCTGTTCAGGGTGAGTACCTGGGATAGACAGGACCCTATGCCCAGGACAAAAATTAGGAAAGGAGGAATAAGGAAGGGTCTCTGATAGTGTGTGAGGGAAGGGTGGGGGATAAAGAAAGAAAGAAAGTTTTCTGAATAATTGGATTTAAATCTAATTGAAAGAGGTGAAAGTCGGAAGTTGGCTGTAAAGACCAGAAACTATCTTAAACATTGGGGGACGGATGGAACAAGGTACGAAGTGTTAAGATGAGATAAATGATTGGAAGTCATAACAGAAATATACTGATATGTAAATATGTGCCATAAAATATAAGCTGGTAAAAGCTTCCTAAAATTGTTTAAATACTGTTACTGTTATGGGGAATTCATGCTTAAAAATATACAGAAATTCTTATGGTAGTCTTCTTAAAAAGGAAATTAAGGCCACCAACTTCGATCTTTTGGATTTTCATTCATTAGCTGTGCAACATCTGGATATTTCTCTGTTCTGCTTTGCTGAAATCTTTATTAAAATTGCAGATACATAATAATATTATTCCATTCTCCTAACGTAACCCTCCCCCAATTTTAGTTCAGTTGCTCTCAGTGTTGAGGTAAGTATGCGAACTGGCAAAGATTAAATGTTCTGAGTCTGTTGTACAGATGGATTCCCAAAAAAAATTGTCTCAGCAGTTGCTAATTTCCTAAGAACTCTTCTTTGTGGTTAATCACATTTAGGTGAAGCATATCCATTCACCACTCACTTGAGGCGGTCATCTTGTCTCACTTGGAAATATACCTGTAAATTTAATTCCCTGTTGGACGCTTGCGCCAACTCTTGAACAACAGCTAAAGCTTACTGTTGAGTTACAAAGCACAAATACATCATTTAGCTTGCAGGAAAGAAATCTGATGGCTCTGTTTAATATAATCTTTATCTCTTGATAAGGACTACAGTTTGAACAAACTTCAGTAAAGCTTGTAAATGGCAAAATATCAAATGTATGTTTTTACTAACTGCATGACTGAACTTGCATTAAAGGAGATTGAGGTCAACTGAAATTTTAATTTTGATTTTTGTTAAAAGCCTCCGTGGAAAAGGGTATTCTTTTTGGTGATAAGGAACTGAGTTTTTGAAGTGGATCTCTGTTCTTACAGGTAAAGTCAGTTTTTCCCATAATTTTGAACTTGCAGTGAATTTCCAGAAAAACCTGGGTGAACATAAGCCCCAAATCGAGAATGCAGTTGATTGCAGATTCATACATAAGAATGGCCATGTGTCTAGCCCAGTATTCTGTCATGTAGGGGAATGAAGAGAACAGGGCAATTATCGAGTGATCCATTTCCTGTCGTCCTGCCCTAGCTTCTATAGTCAGGGGTTTAGAGACACCCAGAGCACCCATCTTACCTAGAAGACATTAAGGGACCTATATTCCATGAACTTATCTAAGGGTGTTTAGTTTGGTGTTTTGTGTTTTTTTAATTCAGTTAAGCTTTTGGCCTTCAAAACATTCCCTGCCAATGTGTTCTGAGGTTGACAGTACATTCTGGGATGAAGTACTTCCTCATGTTATTTTAAACATGTTTTAAAGGTTTTGCCTCTGAATTTCATTGGATGACCCTGGTTCTTGTCCTGTGCGAATGGATAAATAACACTTATTCTGGTAGATTTCTTTGGCATTTAACTACACTTCTTGCATCAGATCCTGTGGGCCACTGAGAAATAAATTCAAAACTGCCTCCTCCTTTGTGCATTCCAGGCCTAGCTGCACCAAGAAGCAGTCATGAATAGTGACTAGAAATTTTCTCTCTGCATGTTATCTTAAGGTTCCCAGTCAATATGGAGATAGTTGAAATCTCTCATTGTTACTGGGTTTTTTGTTTCTGTTGACTCTCTAATCCTCCTGAACATTTTGCAATCAACTGTCATCATTCTGGTCAGGTGGTAATAGCATCTTACTACTCATGTACTCTTTGCAGTTCAAGCATGGATCTTCTATCCACACAGACTCTATGGTGTTGTCTGATTCATTTAAATTTTTTTGCTGTATTTGACTCCGCTTTCTTTAACATGTCATGCCTCTCCCCCACAAGCACAACCTACTCTGCCATTCCTTTATATTTTGTAACCCAATGTTACTGTGTTCTGTTGAATCTCATTATTTCACCAAGTTTCTGTAACGCCTATTATATCAACACCCTCGTTTAATACCAAGCACTCAAGTTCACCCCTATTAATATTTAGACATCATGAATTTGTATACAAGCATTTACAAATCTGACAATATTTTATCACTTTATCACTAGACTGTTCTCAGATCTTACTTGTACTTCATCAACTGCTGTCCTTGCCTCTTTACCAAAATAGAACAGGGTGTTGCTGCCCCAAAAAACGTACAGGGCCCTGCCCCCTCTTGTGCCAGTCCTGGGGCCAGATTGGGCTCCTGCTGCCACCGTCCCTGGGTTCCTGACCAGCTGGGGATCTGAAGGCTGGATTCTGCCACCAGTGGGTCCCTGGCCAGAAACTGGATCTTGCCACCACCAGGGGCCCAGCCCGGGCCTGCTCAGGCTACTACTGCTGGCGGCCCTGCCTAGGTCCCTGGCCCGGTGACAGATCGGGCTGCTCCCTGCCACTGCTGACTCCAAGCGCCAGCCCTGGGTCCTGGCTGGGCTGGCCAGCTCAGGATTTGGGGCAGTGGCTGGGGATCTGGGGCTTAGGTTCCTTGGGCCTAGCACCAATAATGGCTGTGAGATAGTGTATCCGCTTTAACAAATCTTCCCTTAAGTACTGTGTGAGTCATGCGCTCCTCATTATGCACAAAAAATATGAAGTCTGTTTGAAAAAACATTCTTTTGATCTAGCAAATATACAGCAATAGATCCAGCTGTCTTTTCTTTATGCTACCAAAAGAAATGATCATTTCTTCCAAGGTCATTCCTCTGGAGGCCTATCTTCATTAGGGAAAATATGTAGTTTTAGTATGTCTTAGCTAATGTATTAAAAATGCACCGTTTTCCTGGTGTAAAAATGGCTTGGGAAAGAGCAGCGTGATGATGATAGCTATATACAGTGATAGTTTCGTATATTCCTTGGACTGATAAGACAGTGATCACTTGAGCAAGTCATGGAAATCAAATATGGGGGGGAAAATTACATCGTACGGTGCAACTCCTGCTGCTTGATCAGTAGTTGACTTTTAAATCTTAAACAACAAAAGTAGCAAAAAGGTCCAGACGTACTGTGTGTTTAAGTATTTATGAGTTGTGTGTGTACAAACTGCAAAGTGGGCTCTTTTTCCTGTTAAATCTGTTGTGTTTTTTTTGAACCAGTGGAGCATGTTAAAATACACTTTGGAAGATCAGAATTCAGAATCAGATTCTCAGTTCCAGGCCATAATCTAATTACCCATAAAATGTTAAATCCTGTTATATTCTATTTCACTAATCTCATTTTGTTCCACACCTTTTGCCACATCACTGTTTAAACTCTACTGCCCCTGTGGAATGCCATGCTATTACACCATCAGCCTACGATTTACATGAAGGCAGTGGTTCATAGAAAATACAGTAAAATATTAAATGCTATAATTGATTTAAGGGAGTAACAATACTCAGGTACCAAAGGGGCAGTCATGTTAGTCTAGTGCAGTAAAACAAACAAGGAGTCCAGTGGCACTTAATGACTAACAAATTTATTTAGTGCATGAGCTTTCATGGGAGAAAATTCCACTTCGTCAGACGCATTGAAGAACAAAGCATCTGACAAAGTGGTATTTTCTCCCATGAAAGCTCATGCAATAAATACATTTGTTGGTCTTTAAATACTCAGGTAATTTTTGTTTCAATGGACCCATAATTCAGTAATGCTGGCTTGGTGTTAATAGTTAAAGTTGGCTTGAGGTAGCAAATTAATGCTTATGAGGAGTCAAATTCAAATGTTGGGTTTGGTTGTCCTCATGCACTTACACCGGGGTGAATCAAGAATAACTCCATTTACTTAATTTGAGTTACACTAGCATAAAGTAGGTGTGAGAGTAAAGTTGAGCTCCTTATGTTCACGAAATGTAGGCATTACTGAATTTCTGCCTTAAACTGAAGAGAATAATGTTATTTATAAAACCACCTCCTCCACCCACAGCAGTGCCTGGGGCCCTATACAGCATAATAGAAAACAAATGCAAACGGTAAAATTATAATGAAAAAACTTCTGTCCTTTCAGAGTGATTGTGTGATTCTAGATGGAAGCTGAAAATTCAGGGCCAGTTCCTCAAGTGGTGTAAGTCAGTGTAGTTCCACTGATTTTGATGGAGTTAGCCGTAACGAGGGATTTTCTCCCATGAAAGCCCATGCAATAAATATATTTGTTAGTCTCTAAGTGCCACAGGACTCCTAGTTTGTTTTTACTAAACTAGACTAACACCGCTGCCCCTTTGGATCTTGATTCCAGAGAGATGTGTCTTTTCAGAAACCTGTATTCCCATTTACAAAAGACAGAATAATTACACATTAAAATAAAATTTTAAATGAATCCTCTTCAGTAAGTCAGGTCAAATTCTGATTGCAGCATTCCCCTTGAGATCTGGAATAACTTCACTAAAATCAGGTTACTTCAGGTTTGCACTAGTGTTTGAATGCATAATTTATCTCTTGTTTAAAAAAATTAGAAAATAAGGACTAAATTAAGCCATTCGTTTGTAATCACATTTAAAATCATGTTTGTTTATTGTTAATAATATAACCAGAATTTACTGAGGCATATGAGTAAAGGCTGTTAATGAAACAATAACAATTTTATATTTTAAGCTTGCATGCTTAAACAGTATGTCTCTTGCTACTAATTTGCACAAATAATGGATACCTTGTTAACAGTTCATTAAGTACAGAGGAAATCAGGTCACAACAACAAAGCCAGCAGGAAACACTCTATACTTTTTGGTTTATAGAAAAGCAACTCAAAAGTGCAAGTCAGACCTCCATAATATTATAGATGAGAACAACAGTTTCCTTAGCCTTCAGGATAAATCTAAACATATAATCTGAAGTTTTTATAAGGCAATAGCATAGAAATATATCTTTCTATATACCTCGTTGTTGAACCAAGGTTTCAGTTAAATATTGATAAGAAAGCTAAGTGCTCACTTGATTAATACTGAGACACATCTCAAGAGTTGGGCCAGATCCTAAGCAGATGTTGGATGTTCTGTATAAATCCCTGGGTGGTTTCCACAAACATAGTGGTGGGTTGTTCAAACAACATTATGATGCTCATTATATATCTCAGGATAAAATCTGATCTAGTGTCTCTATGGTCTTGTCAAGTCTGGCAACTTTTAGTCAATATTGCACTACCATCAGTGGAGCGCCACCTGTGGTAACAGGTGGGAACTCTCCACAGTGAAGAATCTTGCCCTCAAGATTCAAATGTACTTTATTACAGATTTTGAAACTTGCTGTAAGAGGAAAAATGTCTTTTGCAGAGCCGGTCAGAAATCAGAATTTCCATTCTGTAAGGGATTTTGACCATTTTAAATTTTGGTTTGGTTCTGCATCAGAATAAGACATTTGGAATGGGAATATCCACCCAAAAATTGATTTGGAAATACAGGAACATTTTGGTTTGATAAAATCAAAGCATTGTTTTATGGATAGATATACACACACATGATATAATGGTAAAGTCTACACATAACATTTGTAACTTATCTTAACGTAGCATTCTGGCATTACTGAAATGAAATGGGTAAGCTAGGGTGATTCATATTTTTGTCAAATTTCCTCAAAAATTGCATGTTCTGAAAATATTTAGATTTTGACAAAACTGCATTTTCTAATGGAAAACTGTTCCCTGGAAAATATTTTGATTTGGTTTATTTTGCCCTTTGCTTGATGGCCAGTTTTATTTTTTCAAGGAAGAACTATGAAATGTTCCTCTATTCCACCCAAAATATTCCAGGAGTGTGCTGGAGTAGAAGTGTGGAGGAAAAACAAACCCGATTCATTTGATCTTGTGAAGTCACTCCAGTTTTCGCTTCTTGCAAGTCATAATGGAATATCCTTTACCTACTTGCCTACCTATTTCCTTCCTTCAGTGGCCCTAGCACTATAGTCTCTGAACACCTCACTAAAATGTATGAATGTGTCGTAACTCCTGAGAGGTAGGGAAGTGTTATGAGAACACTTAGGCATAAAGAGGTTAGGTGACATACAAAACCACAAAGAAAGTCTGTGAGAGACAAATCTGAGAACTGAATAGAGAGCTCACAAGTCTGAGACTATAGCCTATCCTATCTTTGCCTTGTTTAAACAGACTTGTGTGATTAGATGGAGAGTTTTGTACTAAGAAGTTAATGAACCTTGGAATTAGTTTTTGTTTCATGTTATGTTTGTAGCAGCTGAATCTGTTATTAAAATCTATTACCATGTAGTGGGCTTCTGCGTTTTTAGATAACAAATATGGAGGTTTGTTGGTGACATAGAGTTTGTTTAAAATAGTTCGTTCCTATTTTATTAACACTGTTTACCTTAAATTTCTTCACTGTGTTTTCATTGACAAAACAATACCAGTAACTAGTAACTAATTGATGACAACTGTAGGGTTGTGTCATACAACATCTGGCACTACCTCCTCCTCTTACAGTCCTCTTTACAAAGAAAGATGATTAATGAGGCAACCTAAAAATAGAGGCGGTTTGTGTAGGCTTTCTTAGAGTTTCTCGTAAAGTTTTATTAGACTTTGTTTTTCCATTATTTTATTCTTTGGATCACAAATGTTGTCTTTGGATGCAAGGACATGCGTGGTCTTAGATCAGACAGATTCTCATTGCAGAGAAATCCTTGCACTTCTTTGAATAGTGTCACTATGGGTGCTTCACTGTAGGTGTATCTGTGTCCCTGCACCACTTATCAGAGATTTTAGGCAGTAATGACCATTCAGTCCACACTTGTGCTATTCTTCCTTTGTGGTCTGTCTCAAGGCTATCTAGCACCATGTGGGCAAATCTCTCTCAGATCATTCTCCGTCACAGAGCCCTTTATGGTAAACTCCAAAGTGAAGGGAGGATAGTATGTTCTGTAGCATTCATGGAGGGGGGCACATTTTGAAGAACCATCAGTACAAGATAATTTCCTCATAAATAGCAAATTAGAACAACTATAGGATCATTATAATTCAAAAAGAAACAATGTGCCAAAAAAATCCTGTTTTCCATAATGCCTCGTGTTTTAAAACCAACAGATGTGATTGCCTAATCATACCCTAGAATAAGCAAGGCTTGTGAAACAAGAGGGAAGTAATGCTTGATTTTTTTACTTGGATGAATATCGAGTCCAGTGTGTGGTTGTGTTTTGGTTTTGGTGTGGGGTTTTTTTTTTTTTTTTTGAGGAGTGGTAAGTGGCAAAAAACAAACAAAAAAAAAATAAAAAACTCTTTCATCTGGCTTTCTGTTCCTTTTTTCCCCACAGTACCTGATTGATGAGCTTCAGGGCACAGTGTACAACCTGTTTTTGAGTAGGATTTTGATTTATTTTATCATCAGGAATTGCGAATGAAAGAACACAGTTGTTACCCATAGAGGGAGGTTATAATTAATTGCTTCTGTCAATGTAAGGCTCATAAGTTCTTTGGAAATTGGAAGCAGTAGGAAATTTTAGGTAAGGTTAATGTATTTGTGAAAATTAACAGAAATGATGCTAAGGTAATACCCTACCATCATATCACCTTCCAACTTTGATTCCAACAGTTCTCATAAGGTAATCAGGATCAGTCAGCCTGGTAGGAACATGAGCCAGAGCCAGACTTTGCCTTCCCACAAGAGGATTTTATGGGAGATGGAGGTTGAGAAACTTTTCAAGTTCCATAAACTTTCCTCCAAATTCTTCACTGGAGGTTGAGATCTTTCTCTCCCATCCTCAGCCTATAGGAGCTGTAGGCTATTTGACTTCCGAATACTACAAATGATAGACCACATCATGGTCCAGATCATGTGAGTGATTCTCTTTAGTCTTTTTGGAATGGGGGCATTGGCCGCCATCCACCTTTGTGGCACCATATTTCCTCTTCTTAGACCTTGTGGTATGAACTGTATTCAGGGAGGGTGTTGGACACATTCTAGTGGGGACACATCAGGACTGCTACATGGAACCAGGTATGGTCTGTATTGCCTTTATACGCACCTACCCCCTTAAGGAGTCCTGGAAGCAGCTGCAGTCAAGTTAAGGTGCTCTGCCTGGGAGTAGAGAAGTGGAAACTAGAGTTACTGCATCTCTGAGTCCCCAGCTCCAAACGGTTCTTGTACTCTAAGACTTCCAAGATGCAGTGGATTTTGGGTGAGAACTAGCTAGAGAGAGAAGCAATAACGACCATTCAGCTAAATGATTTTGGAGAGCCTCACATGACTAGTTTGGGGTTCCCCCCTTTACTAAAGTTTTCCCATGGGTTTTCCCACATCAGCTGGGGGTCAGGGCTCATAGATTCAATTTGATCTCTGAGATTCAGAAAATAAATTCTTTTTGGGATGTACAAAGTAGGGAAGCTGGATAAACAGTCAAGGATATAGATGCACAGGATCATTTTATATTAAGATAATCAAGGAGCTGCTTAATTTAAGTTAATTACACACTAATTTATTGATGTTTAAACATGTTTGCTGTTCCTGTTGTTTCACAGCAAGGGAAATTCAGTATTTAAATCCCACGGGTGATGAGAGTGTTCTTTGCTGTGACCTAGATTTCAAATCTCTCTTTTGTCACCTCTAGAAAACCAATTTATTCTGTCTCCATTCAGTTCCCGTTAATGATTAAAGATGAGTCAGCTATGGAGCCAGTACTGTCTGTACTGACTTTTTAATCTAAACACTGTAATAATGACCGCTGTGTATATGATGATGTTACATCTTAAAATGTAGGTGAGCTAATAAGATTTGTACAGTGTGGTTAGCTGCCTTCCCAACATTTCTGGTGGAGGAGTTTGTTAAAGAGCAGACTTTTTAAAGCCCAGGGTCAAATACTTAAGACTTTGTTCGGTTTTTATTCTATACTTACTGTAGAAAAATTGGACTGACTTTGTGAAACTTCCTCTGAAAACTGTGCTTGTTCTTGGTAACTATGGAGACAGAAATTCTCAGTCCATAAACTTTGCAATTATCATGGGCAATGCCAGCTTCCCACGCTGTCCTTATTATTAATTTATACTGCGGTAGTGCTGAAGGGGCCTAACTGAAATCAGGGCCCCTTTGTGGGAGGTTCGCTACAGAACTCAGTAAGATTCGCTGCCCCCAAAGAGCATACAGTCCAAATAAACAAGAGACACCATGGGTAGGAGAAAAAAATTATCATGTGCATTTTGTGTCAAGGGGGCTGAGGCGCAGAAACCGTGAATGGTCCAAAGTCACATAGAAAGGCTGTAGCAAAGGCAGGAATTAAATCCAGATCTCAGTAGTACCACAGCACTGCTTTAACTACAGAAGCATCTTTGGTCTTGTTCAGTAACACAGCTGACCCTTTGGATCTTCCTGTTCTGTCCTGCCAATCTGGTTTAACTATAGCCTGAAGAGATGAAAGAGTAGCTGTCTGTCTAAGGCAATCTGCTCGTTTTGGATAAAAAGGATTATATATAATCTTCTGCTATTTTCTTCTTTTGTCACCATTTTCATCTTTTTTCAGTGGGTAAGAGTGAGAAGCAAAGGATTCTCTGCAGATCCAGATAATGCACATGTGTAATAGTTCAGATGCAAAGGAGTGTAGAGAAACCTGGGTGAGGTCAGGATAAGAAAGATTTTAAGAAGAGTATATTTTAAAGAAGGATCTGAAGGGGTAAAGTGACAATGTCTTACACGGAGGCCTTATGCACTGCGCTAGCTTTCTGCTCAGGGCTGAATTTTACATAATCTTCTTCGTATGGCCGAGGTATATGTAGAATAGCTGTAATTTTACATTCGTATGGTTAAGCCAGATAATTGCGTCTGGAGCAGCAGAGCGTATTGCTGTGATGCCTCCTTTGTATTTGTGAACCGAGCACTGTGCTGCTATATATGTTCAGTGGTCTGTTCATTTTACACAATAGCGTAAAACATAAATAAGTGAGCATTATTAATGAGGGCTTTTTCCTCACATCCTTGACTGCCGCTGGTATTGAATTTGACCTTGTTAATTATGACAAGATGTTTTGTGCCTGGAATGAAATCGTAATGTAGATACTGTTTTTTCTTTATTTTTAGTTAAGTTTAGAGCCACAAAAAAGGGAAGGGGGCTGGAGGAGGGGGTGAGGAGGCACCTATCCTGGACTTGTATGCTGGTGAAATGAACGCCAGGGATTGCCAGCATTTCATCGTTGTAGGTGGTTCACTCCAGCCATAGATAATTTAATGTCACTCTTCAGGCATGAAAGTAAGGTTTTACTTAGAAAGCAAAGCATATCATTTAATGCTTTTACTTTTAAAATCTCAGTCAGTTTCTTCTCAATTCTAATTTTAGACCCAGTCGTTTTGATTAGTTGCCAATAAGTGCGTTTTAATTAAACTTATATTTAACAGTCACATGTGTCACCGAGGCTGTGAGCTGACAGTGATGGAAGTGGGTGGATAGAATGATAGAGTTTGACAAGAGAAGTTGATCCACTAAGGAAAGGAGATGGATGAATTCCAAGATAGAGACAGAAATCAGGAGAGACGGAAAAAATGAGATTTATTATTTAGGAGCCCAACTTAAGAATTAGCATGTAAGGAATACATGATTGTTTCTCCAGTTCTGGACCATTCAGATCCCACTTACGTTTCTTGCTACTCTATAAGACAGAATGCGTTCTCTGCCTTCCAACTCCCTACGTCCATTTTGACAAGACTTTTAGCTTTAACCAAAAGAGAATTTCAAATTCTCCATGGAAACACTCAGAAAAAACACACTGTAAATTTGCCTATATGAGTATACATGTAAAGTGCTTGCAGCTTTAGCCAGTAAAAAATAGAAACAATACTGTGCAACAATCCTGACCTAACCACAAAAAGGCACCCACCAATTGAACAGCAGTTATTGATAGTTTGCAATTCACAGGCTTGAAGGAAAAATCACCAAAAAAAAAAGTTAAAAGTATGTGACAAAGTGAGATTTTTCTCCCATGAAAGCTCATGCGCTAAATATATCTGTTAGTCTTTAAAAGTGCCGCAGGATTCCTTCCTTGTTTTGCTGAACTAGACTAACATGGCTGCTCCTTGGGAACTCAACAGAAAAAAAGTTGATTCTGAGTAGCACAAGACTTGACCCATGTCTACACTTGCATGAGGCCCCTTTTTCAGGGAGTTAAAAAGAAACACAAACACCATATATACACAAACAGCCAGCTCAGGGCAAGGAAGGGGATGCAACACCACAGAGAGTGGTCCCCATCTGCATGCTCTTGCAAGAGCCCATGGGCTGGAGCAAGGGGCTGGGCCTGGTCTGTAGGACAAGAGGTGACACAGGTTGAGTGCTGGGTGGGTTCACTGTCCAATGCATGCCCCTGGGGTCCCTCCCCTCCACAAGCATGGAAGAGGGGAGAGGAGACCTCAATTGCCATAGTTCACAGGGCCCCAGAGTTTTTTAATCCACAGAACCACAATTGTCTCTGGAATAGGCAAGAGGCTGTTCCTGGCATAGCTGTTGAGGCCCTGGAACTGGCAGCCTAAGGGAGGTGGAAGCCTGTGGAGGGTGAAGAGCACTGATGTTATGTGGTCTTCATAGCTTTCCCTGGAAAAGAGGTGAAATGCTGCATCCTGCAAAAATCTGGTGGTTTTTGTTTACACTTTTAGCCCCCCAGACGCTTTAGTCAAAAAAAAAAATGGAGAAAAGAAATAAAGTACTGCTCACTATACTGTTGTGTTATCTCCATTGGAAAGCCAGCAACTTTTTAGTAAGAAGCCATGAAAATTAGAAGTATAAAACCTTCAGGTAATGGATTTCTTAAAGGCAGTTCCAGGCTGATCCAGCAAAGCTCCATGTATAGTCAGAATGAGCTGAGAATCTCTGGTTTTACATTTCTTTACAAAGAGATGTATTCTTCATTTCTTTGACAGTTTATGTTTTATTGACCAATTTACTGGCAGAGTTTAGGTGCCAGAACATTTCCCATTCAACACCAGGGATCCATCGCTTTGATGGAAATATTATCATGCCTTTAGGGCCATCCTTCTCAGAACAGCATCTTAAAACTTTCACAAATACCTGAAACTTTAAAAGACAAGGCAACTGTATTTTATCTTCCTATTATATAATGTTAATATTTGATTTTTTTTTTTCCCTCCAAACACTAAAACCCCATGGCCTTCACCAGCTCTTTTCACACCAGGACCTCCAATAATTTGCAATTACTAACATGGTGCTTATCTTCGCCCAGAGATAGCCCTAATCAGCAACCTGTGGCCAGCATCTGATATATCTGCATTGGTGTTGGCAACTAATTGTAACTAGTAGAAATACTCTAAATATTCATTGGAGGTAATAGAGCAGAAACTGTCTCAGTGTGTATGTTTGTAATCAACATAAATTTACAAAGGCATAAAGGTTGAAGTATTTTTAGTTGCTAACAAGGTTAAATATTCATTAACATGTGGTTGACAAATGCGTAAATGTTTTATGCCTTGTATCTCAGAAAGACAGAAACTCTTGTTTGGTGACAGAAACAATATGGTACTTAATTTGCATTCTGCTTTCCTTCCCTTAGAATATAGTCAGAATGTTTTATAGCAGTGTTATTTTTAAGTACACCCAGCAAGCTCTATTGACTTCGGTTACTTGTATATAATTAGTTAGACACGTTTGATTGCCATCAGCTAAGCAAGAGAAGGTGTTTTATTGCTCATGTTTAGGATAGTGTGTTTCTTTTTCTTCCACCACTAAACTCTTGCTTGAATTAAAAAAAAAAAAAAAAAAACCTTCAGCTGAGCTTTTCCCTTTTGATTTTAATAACTATTCAGAGAAATGAAGATTGGCTCTGATCTTACAGTATGAAAAGCTTTTATCTGAAATTAACATATCACCGATAGAACTGTATATTGAATGTAAAGTCTGCAGATGGCACAAAGTTAGGAAGTGTCTCCAATACACAGAAGGTTCGTGATATCATGCAGAAGATCTGTGTAACCTTGCAAACTGGAGTAATAGAAATAGGATGAAATTTAATAGGGAAAGTGCAAAGTGATGCATTTAGGGACTAATAACAAAAACAAAAAGAATTCCCTATAAGTTGGGGACTCATCAGCTGTAAGTGACAAAGGGAGAAGGACCGGAGCACTGGTTGAGCATAGGATGACTGAGCCGCCAATGTGATGTCGCTGTGAAAAAAGCTAATGTGGTCCTAGGATGCATGAGATGAGATATTTCCAGTAGAGACAGGGAAGTGTTAGTACTGTTGTACAAGGGATTATTGAGACCTCACCTGGAATATTGTGTGCAGTTCTGCTGTCCTTGTTTAAGAAAGATGAACTCAGACTGCAACAAGTGCAGAGGAGGACTACAAAGATGATCCGCAGAATGGAAAGCCTGTCTTATGAGAGGAGATTTAAAGAGCTTGGCTTGTTTTGCCTAACCAAAAGAAGATTCAGGGGAGATGCGCTTGGTCTCTACAAATACATCTGAGTGTTAAACACCAGAGAGGGAGAGGAATTATTTAAGCTCAGTGCTAGTGTGGAAACAAGAACAAATGGATATAAGCTGGCCATCAGGAAGTTTAGACTTGAAATGAGATGCAGGTTTTTAACCAGAAGAGGAGTGATGTTCTGGAATAGCGTTCCAAAGGGAGCTAGAAGAAGGGGAAAAAAAACTAGATGACTGAGCTTGATAAATTTATGGGGGGGTAGTATGATACAAGGATGGTATGATAGCTCAGCTATTAACAACCTAGATAACTGGTGGTGTATTTGCCAATGGCCTGAGATGGGACATTCGATGAGGTGGGTTCTGTGTTGGTACAGAGAATTCTTTCCTGAGCATCTGGCTCATGAATCTTGCCCACATGCTCAGTGTTTAACTGATCACCATATTTGGGGTCTGGAAGGAATTTTGCCCCAGGGCAGATTAGCAAAGGCTCTAGCAATTTCTCACCTTGCTCTGTAGCACAGGGCACAACTCACTTGCTGGTGGGTTATCTGTTTTTTAAAGTCTTTAAACCATGATTTAATGACTCTAATAACATATTTATAGGTTAGAGGTTTAGTGCAGGAGTGGTTGGTTGAGGTTCTGTGTCTTGCATTGTATTCTAGATGATCATATTGGTCTCTCTGACCTTGGAGTCTATGAGTCAGTATTCTCTTCTAATAGTTTTCCAGATTGTTCCAAAGAACATTTGTGTCAACCACTGAAAGTAATGCATTTCTTGAAAAATAAAACAGTATTTCATGAGGAGACTTCTTTACTCATCTTTTGAGATTCAAGGGGCCAAATTTAGTCATCAGATAGATACATGCTACTTCTAGTAACTTCTGAAGAACTTGAGCACGTGTGTTGATATATTCAGTTTGTTCTAAATGTGGATTTCTTCATTTTAAAAGTTAGGAGAGCAAAAGGTAATGTTTGACGACTACAGTAATCACCAGCTAGTTAGATTATTAATGTTGCTAGCTAAATCAGATGGTTGAGCGGTTGCCATTAATATATTTAAATTTGCTGGTTTTTGAATACTGAATTTCACCAACTTATTCCCAGGCCATTATTAGAATAAAGTGAATTAGAGAATGTTACATGTAACATTTATCATTTACAAATGGTAATAAAAGGCTTTAAAATTCAGTGCATCAGATATTCTAATGATCCAGATTGCCATACCCCTCCCACCCCCCAAAAAGGTTTATTTTAATTGAGTCCAATTGAGTTTTGTATCTTTTTTTGATGCTGCTTTTTATCAGCTGTGCAGTAGTTGTCTAATTGTCTGATAGGATGTGAACAAGACTTTTCACTATTGCAGCCAGGTCAAATTCGTACCTTATTCATATCCATGAATCATAGAAATGTAGGGCTGTAAAGAACCTTGAAGTTGTTGAGTCCAGGCCCCTTCACATTGGCAGGGCCAATGAAACCTAGGCTATCCTGGGCATGTTTTTCCAACCTGTTCTTGAAAACCTCCAGTGACGGAGATTTCACATTAGAAGCCTATTCCAGAGTTTAACTACCCTTCTAGTTAGATATGGGTAAAATGAAATGGGAAGATATTCAAGACATGTCTGTAAGCCCTCACCAGTAGAAAAAAGGAAAAAAATATTTTGTCTGAAGCACAGTTTCTAGGAATGATAATATATGGGGAGAAAAGCAAGACAATAAGCCAGCTATACTGTAATTTAGCGTCAGCTTCTGTTGATTTCAGCAAAACAGAGTCCTGTGGCATTTAAAGACTAACATATTTATTTATCGTGTGAGCTTTCATGGAAGAAAATTCCACTTTGTCAAATGCTTTGAGGATTGATTTTGTTTGCCTGACTCTATCTCTATCCAATTCTTAGAATGGAATTTGATATGTGGAAGTAAAGGAATGTAATGTCCTGTCAGCAGAGCATTTTTCATAAGATGAAAATACATATTTGTTTCTGGGGAGAGCCTTTGAGGGAGCCCAAAGAATGGAGTGGCACATGGACATCACATTCATATCTGAAATCTGTTTCCTTCTACCTGTGTTTTATAATCTGTTCAGGCTTTAGCACTAGACGATACATTAGGAATGGCTGAGAGCATCAAAAAATAAATGGCCAGTTTCCTGGGTATGTATCACTCCTGGATGAGTCCATTCCTCAAGTTGTGTGAGTTTGTACAACCTCTAGGGATCCGTTCTGCAAGCTCTGAGTCACCAGAGCACATCTCATGCTAGCTCTGTGGCTGGTGTGTCCCCATAGCACACTAATTCCCAGAGGCCACACTGAGATGGTATAACAAGTGATAATAGCATATCACATTCATTGGCGGATGTTGAGATGGGACCTGTTCAAAACGTCTTTTATTAATTTTCCCTTGGCGGATTGGCTTGGGCGCTGGGGTTTTTTTCCTTCCTCTGTAGCATTGGGCATGGCTCACTTGCTGGTTGATTCTCTGTATTAAAGACTTTAAATCATGATTTGAGGACTTTAATAGCTCAGTTATAGGTTTGAGGTTCATTGTAGGAGTGGATCAGTGAGGTTTGAGGGCCTGGAGTGTGCGGGAGGTCTGACTAGATAATCATATTGGTCCCATCTGACCTTAGCGTCTATGAGTCTAAAAATAGTACCATGAACTGTAGCAAATGTCTTACCCTAATTCTGTTAAATTTAATTCTGTTTCAAATCTCTTCATCATTTTGGAAAATTGTTGTTTGAAATGTCAACCAGCAGAAAAGAAAGAGAGGCCTAAACCATACCATTTATCTCTTTTTCTGAAAAATACTTGGAAAAGTAAAGCAACATTTAAACAAGATGGACAAGGCATTTCCACTGGTCTTGTTGCTCAGAGAACTTTTGTTCACTTTGAAACCGAATAAGTATACAGCTAGGCTTCAGAATTCTACCCAAACGTTATTCTCCGCAAGCATGCTGCTTCATATTAATTCCAGTTCAGATGATTTAATGATACAGCCTTGAGCGTGATTAGCTGTGGTGGGAAATGAACTGTAGGTTTCCATGTCACTGCAGATTACAAAGCTGGAAATACTGTTGGAAGCAGCTGTATGCTTCAAATATAAGTATTTGTGAAGATTAGATTGCTAATTCTTTCCTAGCATCATTACCAATAAGACAGAGGATGGTTGGGATGTATGAAGAAATGAAGTTGTTACTCAAGCAGTGAAGATGGTGATCACGTTGGGTATGTGTCTATTGCAGTTAGACACCTGCTTCTAATCCATGGCACCTGGCTTGCAGGGCTCATTCTCAGGGTCTGTTTAATGGTGGTGCAGACTGGTGTTTCCCAACCAGTGTGCCGTGACACACGGGTATGCCCTCAGGCCTGAGCAGGTATGCCATGGAATTTTTTGAAAAACTAGTCAGAGTTCTGGATTGGCTCATGAATATTCATTAATTCATTTGGAGACTATAGGGTGGTGTGCCTCAAAGTAATTAAAGGAATGCCATGGCAAAGAAGAGTTTGGGAACCACTGGTGTAGACGTTCTAGATTGGGCTGTGGCCTTGAGACTATAGGATTCTGTGTAGTGGAAGGGTCCCAGAGCTTAGGCTGCAGCCCCAGTCCTAACATGTACACTGACATTAAATACCCCCCACAAAAGTGCCAGTCTAGACTTGACCTCAGCAGAGCTACTCGCATGCTCAAAATTGAGCATGTGCTTCAGTGGTTCACTGGATTGTGACTCAAGGGCCTGACTCTGTCCTCCTTATTCCCATTTGGCAAATATGTCAGGAAAACATGAAAAATGGGAGTTTGTGGGCTTTGATATGTAGTCTCTAGCCCTTGCTCAGGCAAATCAGTGACAGTTTTGCCAAAGGATAAATCAAATAAGAACTTAATTGGGCATCCATTCTATACATCGGATCAGCAATTCTATTGCCTCTTTTTTTTTTTTTTTTTTAAAGATTTTAAAAAATTAAATTAATTTCTTTAAAAAGAGTTGTGTTGGTTAGCTTTTTTTAGGTCATGTTGACTGTCTGGGGAAACTAGGCACTCTTCTGCCTAAGGAAACATGATTAAACCTGGAATAATTTGGCAGTGCAGCACAGGCCTACAAATTAAAGTTGTACACTTGTAATTCAGTAGTCTTATACAGTTCGGAAATAGCCTGCATTGCACAGAACTAGTTTGTGCTACCTGTGAGCCTACAAAGTCATTCTGCTGCTTCCCTGAAAATGTTACTGTGGAGCAGACATCACAAGTGAAAGAGCATTTCCTCCCCTTTAACTGCATATCTACGCTGTCTGCATTTTTCATTGTACTGGGCTGTTCTTGAGACATGGGAGAGAGTGAGCAGTATGCCATCTGTCGAAAGAGTGGGTCAGAGTCTCAGCTAGGTCAACTGAACAATTGACGTCCTGGCCTGATGTCTGTTTCATTTATTACAACAGACAAGGATCTGGGCGTCCGAAGAGGGATATATTCTCACTACACCACACCCCTCCATTGGCCCAGGCAAATGTAGAAACTGTTGAGAGCCACAGTTCATGAAATGTTGAGTAATTTAGCAAGGTCCCCTTTTTCCATCAGATAATCACATCCTTGCTCCTTCCTTAATAGCGCTGTAATCACTGCATTCATCTCGCAGCTGAGCAGGCAACCAGTCACCAGGGAGACTGTCTCACTACTCTGTAATCAGCAGAAACAAAATATTAGAGCACTCTGGATGTTTATCCATGTACAGATACATGAACCTCCTTTGTGTTAGTCTTAATTAATACTTGCCTAAGATTAAATGGAGTCTCTCTCCCTGTTGGTCTAATTTCTGATATGTCCTCTGTTCTACTACAGGGGGTTCACTAAATCATACAATAGGGCTTTTCCAGCTATGGTTCCCTTTATGCTATTGTGCTTTGCTTATGTTTGGAAATTTCAGATATTTGTAACAAAAGAATCAGGACAGTCCAGAGGTTCTGGAGTTTTTGTTTTGTTTTGTTTTGTTTTTGCTGCTGAGAGGGAGACATCTTTGAAATACGATTTGTAGTTTTCTGTTTTTAAAAGAGGAAATATGCTGCCACCCCCAATCAAGGTTATTATTCATGCATTACACAAATGAACGTAGTACTTTACAAAGCAAATAGGAAATGCTTCAGTACAAGACCAGTGAAATTTTACGATGTAGGCCAGATCATCTAAGTTTCAGGACACAATTCTGAGTGTGACTGAGCACCTTCAGCTCCCATTAAATCCAGTTGGAAGTGGAAGCACTTAGACCCTTTCAGGACAGACATATGTGGGGCAACAGTTCTGATTCAAGAGGGTATGGCAGTAACATGGGTAACTAGATCAATTTATGGACAGTTCGCTGGGAGAAGTGGATTTGAAGGAGATTAAAGCTATATACAGGGGTAGTAGTTACAAAGAAAACAAATACCAAGATATGGGGCTCATCACTAACAGATGGAGCAATGAGAAGAGGAAGCAGAAATCTGAGGGCTGGTTTACACATGACTGGCATAATTACATTTCTCAGGGGTATGAAAAACTCACACCTCTGTGTGGTATAACTAAGCCGGCCTAAGTCCCCATGTAGGCAGCATCAGGTAGACAAAGGAAATCATCCATCAGCCTAGTTACTGCTTCTGAGGGAAACAGAATACCTATAGTGATGAGAGAGCCCTTCCTGTAGCATAGATCGGGGTGGACAAAAGTGGCTCACAACTAGGCACCAGCAATTTTACTCTTGGTCTCTAGAGGGTGCACCTCCATTACATTTCTGCCATGGAGCTAGGCAACAGGCTGCTAATCTGGTCACCATGGTGACCAGAAACATATTATTTGTTAAGGCCTAGCATAAATGGTGTCTATACTGAAGGACTATAGTGATGCAGGTGCAGTGTCATTGCTGTAGCATTTTAAGTGTAGACAAGCAACAAACCACTTTCCTGGAAAGCACTAGATAGCAAGAAAAGTTAAGTGGAAACAGTTCACTACTCTGTGAGAGCATTTTCCTGTGATAGCTGTACCAGAAAGCTATTAGTAAAGAGAGACCTTGCTCTGGAAAACAGGTTGCAGGGAGGGGAGCTAAAGTAACAGAAGGTACAAAAGAGCCTTGAACATCTCGTTGGTTTTCCTTTCCTTGTCCCCCAGCCACCTCCCTGCTAATTGCTGTGCTCCACTGTTTGAATCCTAACAACTTCCTTCATTTGCTGTTAGTCTGACCAGAGCCTATGACTTACATTTCCCTGCATTTATTTTGCTCTCATTCTGTAAGCTCCCCATCTTCAAGCATCTGACGAAGTGGTGTTTTTCTCCCATGAAAGCTCATGCAATAAATAAAGTTGATAGTTTTTAAAAGTGCCACCAGACTCCTTGTTTATATTAAGTATAGTGAAACCATGTAGAGGTTTAAGCATGATGTAACCTATTGCATTATGTATCTTGTATTTAGCATGTTGGAAAGGTGTATCTATATATTGTGAACCCTTTTTTCTGGGCTTGCTTATACGCGTCCAGGCAGGGTGCAGCTACTTCCCGCTAGATTGGATATATAAGGGGGGAATAGGAAATCTGACTAAAAACACCCGTTCAGCTCCTGAGTGGACCTGATCCTTTCTCTAACAACGGGGGCAGTAACAAGAGAGGAATTGGATGAATTTAAAGGGCTAAAAGGTGAAAAATGGGAAATAGAGCCCTGAGTGTTGGGCTAAGAGGAGCTTTAACTTGATGGAGTGAAAGTCAAGTACTCAAGTTCAAATAGATTGCTATGACAATAAAAAAGATCCCAATAGCTTCTTTTACAAGTGATAGGGCATCCTAAATTATTCTCACTAATGCACTAGGGCTCTGTCAGGAGTTTTCTTCATGAAAACACTATGGTTTTGTTGAAGCTTTGAATAAATCACCTCCTTATAATTTTCATTTCTAGGAGTGAAATGAAACAGCTTGGTCAAAAAACTAGCAAATCCAGTTCTTGGACTTTGAATTCCTTTGCAGTATCAGAAATATCATAGATAGAAATGGCATTAAAATGGGTGGAGCGGCTCTGCAAACTTGCAAAGTTCAATTTTTCTTCCATTTGCCTGATGTGCTTGGCTGATCAGTGATCCTGAGCATTCTGGTATAAAGGCAGCTGCTTGTATCTAATCCAATTCCTCACTGACCATAAAACGAACAAGGAGTCCTGTGGCACTTAAAGACTAACAAATTTAGTCTTTAAGTGCCACAGGACTCCTTGTTTGTTTTGTTGAACTAGACTAACACGGCTGCCCTCTTCGGAACTCACTGACTGCGGAGAAGTTGTCACAAATGAAGAAGTTGATATACAGGACTATTTGAAGTGTGAAAGCAAATCAATCACTGATGTTTCTGCAGTGATCTAGCAGATTTTGTTATCTGATGTTTGAGCAGGATATGGTGACACGCTGGCAGGAAGGATGAAGGGTCAGGGAAGGCAGAAGTATATATGGGAGGAAATCTTGGACTTACTGATTTCAGTGTGGCCTGGTTTTTTCCCTTAGTATCACAAGGGCTCCATGAATTCTGGTTTTGTTTCTAGGGGTCAGCAGCCCGAAAGATAAGAAGAGCCATTTTTAAAAATTCTTTCAATAACCAAGTGTGTTGAGAGCTGCAATGAGTGTAGCCTTCTGATGGGGGAAGCTGGGCCATGGTGCCTGCTGCAAGGTACCCTGCTGGGGGGAGGGAGCCTTGAACCAGGAGGTGCCCCCCCCCACAGTATTCCCTATTTGCTGGGGGGGGAATGGACCTTTGTGCAGCCACCCGCAAGATGCCTTGGTCTCAGGAGGGCACCTAGAGCCTCAAGGGGGCAGCCAAAGAGCCACATACGGCTGTGGAGCTTCAGGTTGTAGACCCTTGCATTAGTCCTACTGAAAGATTGTCTCTGTCAAAAAGTTTCAGAACATGATTCTGCGTCTAAAAACAATAGCATGACTATGGTTTTAAGGGACTTTACTGAGAGATTAGAATTTCAGCCTTGTTCTTCTTGGCAAGCTATTATATGCGTGGTAAAATATTCTCAAAGAAAATTTGGGAGATTAACATGTCAGCCAGTTAGTTTATTGGATTTGGATGATCACAGAAGGACTGAATCTACTCCCCCTTACAGGAGTTAAATTCAGTGTAAATGCACTGGCAACGCATTAGTGCATCCTTCCCCTCACTTAATGGGAGCCAGACTCTTGGAGCCATTCATGCAACGACAGCCCGTATAAGGCAATTGGTAGTTTTTTCTCAAGGATAGCATGTGAGTGTTTTGTAGTTGTGTATTGTGAGGATTGATGGTAGGTACAAGTGACCTGGAGAACAGGCAGTGCCTAATATAGTTCCATATCTCAGAGATGCTGTTAGAGCTGGTAGCTGGTTGGTAAATGTCCATCAAAACTTGTCATTAGTTAAAGCTCTTCTGAGTAGCACTGAGACCTCTGGGAATGTTGAACAAGTGCCAGCTGAGAACTGCTCTTCCCCAGCTCTGAAATTTCTGCCCAGCCAGTGGCCTCTCATTGCTTTTCAGTTGCATTGTTAGTTGCATTTGGGCCTCAGCTATGTTACAGCTACGCCTGCTGCCTCAGTACCCCTTTGACAGCAGCTCTCTGCAGGTGCAAAGAGCTCTGATCCTGTTTGAGAACTAAAGGTTAGAGCTGACTGGGAATTTTTTCCCCTTTTTGTAGGAAATCCTGATTTGGCAAAACCAGGAATTTTAATGGGAACATATTTGGTTTTCTCTGGAAGGTTTATTGGGTCCAGAATGGGATTTCTTCAGGACGGCAAGCATGTGCACCCTCTGCTCAGTATGGATGACCCAGATTCAAGTCCCTGATCTATCTGATTCAGAGCAGAGACCTGAATCTGGTCTTCCATATCCAAGGCGAGTGCCCAGATCACCAGGCTGTGGTCTTTCCGTTCCCCCATAATTATTTATACAAAGTAGATCAACTCCGGTCTGTGACATTGAGAGGCCTCCTGTTTTAGATATCTAAACAGAAGCACTGAAAGCTTTTGGAATAAAAGAATGGCAAAGATAGGGATCCAGTTAGGTTTCTGTACTTGGCTGGGCTTGTGGTGGGAAAGAAACTGGGCACTTTAGGGGAAGGGTTTCTAATGCCAGTGCACTTGGAACCTGTCTTGCTTTGGAGAATTTCTCTGAGACTATTTGCTGTGTGCGATCCAGTAAGCTCATACATGGTTCTGATGAGCTGATCTTTGAGCTATAGTGAGGCTTGAACAAAATTCATCTCCCACCTCACTAAGATGTCCAGATGCCTTCCAAATCAAAGGGCACTCAGAACAATATATGTGAATGTGTATATGCTTGCAGTTTCTAAAGGGTGTTTCTCAGATCCCTATACTTTGATTTATCTAGTTTATAATAAACTTCTGCACAAACTCTGGAGCACATTAGCATGCTGACTTTTGATGCTTTCTCCCACATTTTTCACCCTCTACTTAGTGTGTGCCTCAGGGTTTAATCCGTCAAATATGCTGTTTTGGCGTTTTTCTTAAGTTTTTCCTTTTACATTGAATTTTCAAAGAGAAGTATAGTCCAATGCAAATAAAAGTCAAATTGAAAGGCTTCCCTGAAACACATCACTCTCAGGGGTCACATTTAAATAAAACCCAGTCTGTGTAACCAGAGTTCCCTCCCAGAAAGCTGCACTCCCAGTAATTACCTCTGGGGAAAAAAAGACAGTAACTCCATCGCCTCAGAAGTTTTCCTTCTTTGTATTTGTGCTGCAGCATTACGTCTGTGACTTCTACTGAATTTAGTAGATGTCACATATTTGAAAACCCCATGTGTCACTTTGTAAATTCTGCTTAGTGAAGAAACATGTATGCATTTTCTCTGAGTATCTCAGAAGAGTTTGCAAGTGAATTTCCAAGGAGTTAGGGATGTAAACCCCACAAACAGCCTGACTGTGCTCAGCTTTGCACTTCCAGAGTCATTTGCATATATGTAAAATAGGAGCAAAACAGTAGCAAAAAATTATGGAGCAGATTCTCAAAGAATCCATCCTCAAACACTTAGAGGAAAATAAAGTGATCAGGAACAGTCAGCATGAATTTACCAAGGGTAAATCTTGCCTGACAAATCTCATCTCCTTCTATGATCAGATGACTGGTTTTCTGGATGCAGGAAGAACTGTTGATGTGATATACCTTGATTTTAGCAAGGCTTTTGATAGTTTCCCACAGCATTCTCACTGGCAAATTAAGGAAGTATGGGTTGGATAGGTGGACTATAAGGTGGATAGAAAACTGGCTCGATCAACGGTTTCAGCATGTAGGAATCAATGGATCCATGTCTAGCTGGCAGCCGGTCACGAGTGGTGTGCCCCAGGGGTCGGTCCTGGGGCCGGTTCTGTTCAACATTTTCATCAATGATCTGGATGATGGAATAGACTGCACTCTCAGTAAGTTTGCGGATGACACCAAGCTGGGGGGACCAGTAGACACGTTGGAGGGCAAGGACAGGATTCAGGGAGACCTAGATAAATTGGAACAGTGGGCCAGTAGAAATCTTATGAGGTTCAATAAGGACAAGTGTAAAATCCTGAACTTGGGATGGAAAAACCCCATGCACCGCTACAGGCTGGGAAACATTCAGCTAAGTAGCAGCAGTGTAGAAAAGGACCTGGGGGTCATGTTGGATGGGAAGCTAGATATGAGTCAGCAGTGTGCTTTTGCTGCCAAAAAGGCCAATGGCATCCTGGGCTGCATCAAAAGAAGTGTTACCAGCAGATCAAGGGATGTGATCATTACCTCTATTCTGCACTGGTGAGGCCACATCTAGAATACTGTGTTCGGTTTTGGGCTCCCCACTACAAAAAGGACAGGGACATGCTAGAGAGAGTTCAGAGGAGGGCAACCAAAATGATTAAAGGGCTGGAGCACAAGCCCTATGAGGAAAGACTGAAAGCATTAGGCTTATTTAGTCTGCAGAAGAGAAGATTGAGTGGGGATTTGATAGCAACCTTCAACTGCTTGAAGGGATGCTCTAAGGAAGATGGAGCTTGACTGTTCTCGGTAATAACAGAGGACAGAACGAGGAGCAATGGTCTCAAGTTGTGGTTAGGGAGGTCTAGGCTGGATATTAGAAAAAAACTTTTTTACTCGGAGAGTGGTGAAGCCTTGGAATGAGCTGCCAAGGGAGGTGGTGGAGTCACCATCTTTGGAGGTGTTTAAGGCCCTGCTGGACAAAACCATGACTGGGATGATTTAGTGGGAGTGGTCCTGCCTCTAGCAGGGGGTTGGACTAGACCTATGAGGTCCCTTCCAACCCTATGATTCTATGAAATTAGAAGTTGTTTTTACACCCACTTTGCAAAGGGATAATTGGTAACACAAAATTCAAGACTGTTAGGAATCAGAGCCTAAAATCCTACCAAACTTGGTTCTCCAGCAACTAAGACTAATAATGATTAAAGTCTTGGCTAACAGGTGACGTAGTCAGAATAAAACCATTACACTTCTTTGTAAATAAGTTGTTTATTATCATGAGAATATTGATAGGGCTTTTGAAAATAATATGTGTATGCCCTTGTTGAAGATTATAATGAGCTAATCATTATGGCACAAAATTGTCATTTTGTTCTGTCTTCTGAACTTTGAGTCATTTTGTTTCTTTATTTCACCCTAGGCTTACCTTATGGATGGGAAGAAGCTTACACTGCAGATGGAATCAAGTACTTTATCAAGTGAGTGTGTACTAGCTCAAAGCCATGTAATCAGTTTCTGTTGCCTCTGAAGGGAAATGGAGATTCAAATAATCAGAAACAAAGAAGGGGAGGCTCCAGCCCTTCTAAGAGGAACATGAAAACCAGTAATATGACAAGAAAAATCATCAGTTTTACATACAGCTTATTAGTGACATCATTTGTGCATTTTCTTAGGGCAAACATATAATGTGACTGGGATGCTCAAAAGACTGATGGAATTAGCAAAACAAATGGTGAGTCTTGTGACACTTTTAGGCTATGTCTATGCTACAGGAACTAACCTTGAACTTAATGGTTCAAATTACGACATGGACTAGTTCGAACTAGTGTTCGTTCAAACTAGTCCACGTTGTTAGTTGGAACTCCCTGCTCTTAGTTCGAACTTCTTAAGTTCAAACTAAAGGATAGTTTGAGTCTACATCACAGTTAGTTCGAACTAACACTCGTACTAAGCGCTTAGTTCAAACTAACCTGTGGTTCTTACTAGTTTGAATTAAGCCTCCTTTATTCAAACTAAATTGTCAGTATAGACATAGCCTTAAAGACTAACAAATGTATTTATCGCATGAGCTTTCATGGGTGAAATCCTACTTCGTCACGTGCTTGCTTGTTTTGCTGAACTAGACTAACACAGCTGCCCCTCTGGAACTAAGGGAATTAGGTATCCAAACCCTACCGAAATTCAGTGAGTGTCAGGTGACTAACTCCCAACCTCTTCTTGTCTTGTTCATTTCAAAAGCGTTTGATGTGACAGTGTTACCAACAGGGATGTGAAAATCCCATCCCTCGACAAGTTCAGAGGCCTGAATAGTCAAATGCTAAGATGAAAAAGATTGATTTTAAAGCAGGTTGGGGACCTAGGTTCTGAGGAAGCATCGTTTGATACTCAGTGATTGGGGAATTTGTAACTCTCCTCCAATTCTAGGAGCTCTTCCCATAGCATTATGCAAACCTGAGGACTTTCTAGGTGCATTGACACCTTTGTTGCATCTGGTATTTGGTGTCCGTGCCCCAGACATAATACTTAAGCAAAATCCTTTATACTGTATGAAGTTTTTCCAAGGCAGCCAGATAGACAACTCAGGGTTGCAGCTTGGTGGTTATGCATCTTTCTATTTTGTGTAGATAGCACTTAAACACTTCCTAGTAATGGAAGTGTTTCAGCTGTTTTCCTCTTCAGGATTTCTGTTCCTTTTTTTTACCCCCCTTCCTTCTTTTTGCTCCCTTTTTGCTCCTTTGGTCTTCCCTTGCCATTTGTTTCCCCAGTGGCCTACATAGATAGGCACACATCACCATTTCCACACCCTAACTCAGTGAATACTGCCATTGAAATCATGCTTGTTACCAAGGTCTTTATGGCATATTCTTTGTGTAATTCAGTGCTTGTCAATCCAAATATTTTAGCCATACTAAAAACTTCTGCTGTCTGTGTGCCTCTTCAGTATTTTGAGTCAATTGAAAAGAAATAATCAAATTCCATTTCTGTTATTTTAAGAGAAGTGTATCTATGACTCTCTCCTCACTAGTACATTCTGCTCCGGTCCCATATGCTAAGGGCCAGGATGCTTTAGATTGTATTAGTGTTATCAAAAATAAGAGATGGGAAGAAACTGCTTTAGTTGATTACTGGTTAGTTAAATCTATTCATTATGTTTGTCAATACAAATTGTTTCCATATGTGCAGCTTAGTGTAATTTCTATAATAGCAAACACATGTATTATGCCACAAAAAAATAAGAAATGTGCATGGACCAAATGTCACCTGCAATTGATTGAATTTTCAGACAACCCTCTCGAGACTAAAGGAGAGGTGACATTGAGATGTTACAGCAAAACACACAGTGACAAGCTCTACAAAGCTTTAAAAGCAGTCACTCTCTGTGGGGAGAATAAAAAATATGAAGCATTAAGATCTGTTCCTTGTTGTTTGCTCTTGGGTTCTCTTAAAGGATTTCTTTAATGATTTTTTCCTGAAATATTAGAAGAGAAAAAGTTAATCCAAGTGCAGTGTTTTCAGCAAGTGAAGGGAAGATGATAATATCCTTGAACCTACAGCTAAAGCATCCAGGATGAAACGTGTATTGTAGCATCACACAGATGAAGAGTCAAAAATATCTCACAGATCTAGAACAACAACATGATTATAAAAAGTGGGAACCTGAGCAAGAGCTCATGGATGTTAATGGAAATATTTACTGGGGTGATGTTAGTGAGTTTTGGATCAGGACCCCTCTACCTTGTTCATAGTCTAGTTGTGTATAAAGAGTCTGCTTTATGCTGTGAAAGATCATGTTAAGGCTGTTTATTTAATACCAACCTATCTGAGAGCAAGAGTTTGATTTATTGATATATGCACTGCTTTGATGGAAGATACTAGAGGAGCAAAGTGTTGTAGTGAGTGTAATTACAAAACAACTGTTAGTTGTTTGTGCAAAGTCTGACTCAAACCCAACATCCAAATATCCCTGCACTCTGTAGAGCTTCAGGTCCAGTTTTAGATGTAAACTTTGCATCCCCAGATCCTTCTCTAGTAACTGGTTCCTTAGTTACTCTCAGGTTTCCCCATACGACATTTCATTATTCTCTGAAGTGCTGTAAAGTCAAACAACAGGGAATGGCCAAGTGTCAAATAGCCCGTTAGAGATTAACGTGTAATATGCTTCTAGTATCTATGAATATTTGATTTTTGACCTACCTGCATTAAGGTCTGATCCTGTCTCAGTTGAAGTTAATAGCTAGAGTTTAATTAAATTCATTGGGAGCAGCTTTGGTTCCTAAGGGTGAAAACTGAAGTTGATCTATTCAGAAGAGAGATAGTGACGCGTGATTTGGGTTCAAGATGAAGAAACATTAGGGTGAGTGAAAGTTCTTCCAGTTCACCATCTTTTATCTTAGAATGATCTTGAATCGTTCCTTTTGAGGGAATCCATATAGGCAGTGAAATGAACTCTTTTCTGTGCCTCTTCTTTTATAGGAGAAGCAAATTGCTTTCCATCCTGACCCAAATGGGAAGATACAATATATCAGCAAGATGCTGAATATTCTGATCCTAATCCAGCAAAGCACTTCAGCATGTGGTTACCATTAAGATCATGAGTAGTTCCACTGTTTAATGTAACTATTCATAGACCTAATATTAAGTGTGTGCTTCAGAGCTTTGCTGGGTCAAGGCCGGGGTGCTTAGTACCTGACAGGATCAAGCCCTGCATTTTTACAACTATATATTCACCTTACTGGGATAGAATCCATATATTTGCTGAGCAAAATCTGCTGTGCACAGTGGCCCCAAGCTGGCAACTTTTATTCATTCATCACAACAAACAAAGAGTCAAAGGCTAACAAATTTATTTATCCTATGAGCTTTTGTGGGAGAAAATCCCACTTTGTCAGATGCTTGAAGATGGGGAACTTAACAGAGTGGGAGCAAAATAAATGTAGGGAAGTGTAAGTCATAGGATCCGGTCAGACTGATTTTTCTGCAGTAAAAGCTCAACATTTGTTAATCTTTAAAAGTGCCACCAAGCTCCTTGTTTGTTTTTTGCTGAATGAGACTAACGTGGTGACTGCTTTGGAATTTGTCCTTCAGCACAGAATAAATGTTCATCGATCTGAATTAGAGTTGCACACTTCAGATCAGTGCTTTTGAGTCAGTACTGTGGACAATGCTATAAGATCTCAAGCACACTTGAAGCTAGCTTTAGTTCGGCTTAGATTTTCAGTTCCCCACGCATCACATTTTGTTCGTGTTTGTAAACTTTTAATTGATGCTGGCTATAAATTTGTTTCTAAGCATGTTGAGGCTACTTTTCTGTGGTGCAGTTCAAGTATGAACCACGTTATTTAGCAAAGGCATATGAGGCACAAGCTGCATTTTGTTTTCCTTGCCTTCCTGATCTAATCAGCTGAGCTGCCTCCTTGTGATTGGAAAGGTCAATAGAAGCCATTCCACTTGGTTTCTCAGGGAGGGAGAACAAGATCGTTTTAGCCGTGTTTTCTGATCCTGCTGGAGAAAGCCATACACACAGTTTACCATGGTTCCAAAGGGGCAGCCGTGTTAGTCTAGTTCAGCAAAATAAGCAAGGAGTTCTGTGGCACTTAAAGACTAACAAATGTATTTATTGCATAAGCAAAAGCCTGTAAGTATTTAAGTGCCACAAGACTCCTTGCTTAGTTTCCCATGCATGCATCTGTCAGACTCTGTCAGGAGGTGATTTAGGTAAGCATGTTATTCTTTATTCCATCAGGTGGTGAAACAGAGATATGATAATATTTCAGGTCTCATCCACACTGCAGCCTTACCTTGCTTTGTACTAGTTAGCAGAACGATTGGCTAAAAGTATGGTACGTGCCGATTCAGTACCATGTTACTAATAACTGGTGAACCTTAATCATGTACTTTCTCCAGTAGCTGTCTAATTTGGCACATGGTTCAGTTCCTAAGAGTGATTAGGCACAAATTATTTTGTGTGTGGAGCTGCCTTCTACAAATGCACATAAGGTATGAGAAGGTTTGTGAGTGAGATCTCTGTAATAGGGTGAAACTGATTTTCCTGGACCATTGTGGACATTAACTGTAAAGTATTCAAGTTTCGGTGCTAGCCAGCACTGCTAGATTGTTAACACATTGCCTGGTGCCTACCTCTATATTAGAACTGACATGATCTTCTGACATGGATTCATCACATGACAAACATGCTGCAGCACTCAAGATCTGGGTGAGCAGTTGCACTTAATATGCTGATTATTTTCAGACCAGTGTAGGTTACTCTAGGAGAGAGATACCAAGGAATGTTATGAACAAAAAAAACAAGAAGTGTTTTCCAATAAAAGTTAAAGTATTCTGCAGTTTCTGCAAAGGAAATCGATAAAGTAAAAGACTGTGGAGCTGGAAAATGAACGAAATATTTGATTTTATGGAAATTTAAGTAAATTAATTTTTCATGAAATGTTGAAAGTAGCATGTTGCTACTTTCGGCCTCTAAAAGGGTGGGGTTGGTTTGGGTGATCGGTCAGGCTGATGTGCTTTTTACCTGTTTGTAGACCAGGCTTTGTTTGTGTGTAAATCTGAGGTCCTTGCTCCACTTGCTGTAATGTAGTTGCCCAGCGTATCAGTGAGACTGAAAGATGAACAAGGACCTAAAGAAATGACAGTAGAGCCATATCAATTAGTAATATCCATTCTCACTCAAGTATCTATAACAACAACAAAATAACTGGTTTCACACACAGTAGAAGAAATGTCACATTTCATGGTTCGTCCATTTTCTTTATGTTTGGGTTCTGTGACCAGCAGAAAGTCACACAAGCAGCTTCTCCTTTATCCTGCTGCCTCCACAGATGGCTGGGTGTGCTGAAGATGCTTGAGGGGATTCTACCAAAAGCCATACGCAAAAGCTATGCTTCTATGGATTTGGCAATAAGGTGTAGATCACTAGAGGATGAATCTCAACAGTTCAGCAGTGACAATTCAGCTGGGAGAAAGCCTCTGATCGTCAGCTGCTTTCCTCAGTTTTGAGTCTCAGCTGTGGGCTGGAAATCTCCCAAGAACAAGTTTTCTCATGAGGTTTTCCACACTTCAATCTGGAAATGCAACAGTGGCTTCTGTCCCCATGGGATATCTTCATTTCTTAGTTGGATGTTTGGGCATCTGGGTCTTTGTCATCACAAACCCCTGTGGTATATCCCTAACATCAGCCTTTGCAAGATGAGTGGAGAGAGACCCTCTGTGATACATGAAGGGAAGGGGTGCAAAGTTCCCTTCCATGACCACTATCTGAAACTGCTCTAGAGTTCTCCCGGGATTAAAGTGGTACAAAGGTTCTTGCTCCAGGTTGAAGGTAACTGTACTGTTTCTTGGGGACAGATTCAGACTTCTCTTATGCCATTCGCTCCAAGTAGCCTGCCTGAGTGCAAGCCAAGCCAAAACTGGCCCTTTATGACACAGCCATGTAAGAGAATGGTGAGGCCCTTTGTGTAAAGTCCATCTGAGTAAGTTAACTATTCACAGCAAAAAGTAAGCGCCGTAAAAGTCACCTGCTGCTAACAAACTGGTACAGATTTCCAGAAGAGAGTTTACATAAGGTTAAAAAGTCTCCTCTTCTGGAAGGAACATACCCTGAAGTGCCTCTAATCAGCTGATCCTGTTCAGTAGGATTCAGTCTAATTGTTGTATGTTTAAATAGGGATTACAGCTGGTACTTACAGAACTAGCACTAATTCTGTAACCCTCTTGTACTGTTTGGCTGTGAATTTCAATCCTTTCTTTTTCTTTGGAATTTAGAACAGCCAAAGCCATGATGTACTTAGAGCTATTTTACCACTGTCCCTCTCCAGTGGGCAAAGCCAATTATAGACACATCTTGGTTGTCATTATGACAATTTAACACATTTAACCTCTCCTTACTTTTGAATTGTGCTGTCACTTTACCATGTGGTTGAGCTGTGGAGTTTACAGAAACCACATTGGCTACATTTGAATTAAGATGTCACAGTGTGCTAAAGATGATTTTTTTTTAATTAATAAGCTGCCTGAAATGCAAGGTATCTTCTTGGACAGGCAGGTAGCTGTGGCTGTTAATTCTAGTTCTTGTAAATCTGATGCAATAAACATTCCAGGAGGGAAGCTGAAAAGCACAGAAGAGTGAGATAGCGTGCTGTGAAATTTCTATAAATATCACTGAAGGGGTGTGTAACAGTAGGCAGTGCATGAGAAATCGGCACTTCATATTGGCCTGTGTTACATACACCAGCTGGCTTGTGTTGCATATTACAGTGAATCTGACATGATTAAAACATTTACATGGATGCATTTATGGGGAAAACATGTCTGTCTTTCTGTCAGTGAAAGCCAGAGCTGGAACATGAATAAAATGTTTGAGAATTTTTTAAATCTCCCCATTAGGGCATTTTAGTGCCCCATTAATTCATTTTTGATAGCCACATTGTGAAGCATCCAATTGTCAAGAACTAGTGAGCATGGGGAAATTACCTTGCAAACTACACTTGTGTTTCATGAATGCAGCTAAAGCTGTTTGTGGGTGGTGAGGCCTCGTCTGTGGTTGCTAGAAAATGTTCAGAAGGGTTGTAAATGGTGCTGTGGGTTGCACACCGGTGCACTGGGGAAAAATTGTGTATAATTTACACTGACTGGGCTTTCAGGAGTTTAAAATGAATATAAGCTACACCAGTGAGCATGAGTGGGTGTGGATTAGATATAGGTTCTTATAGAAATGGGCATACTGCCAGCTGATGTCTCTGACGGCCAAACTTGGTCTCAGGAGGCCATAAAGTAATATGATGCTGTGACGGGAAGAGGAAAGTATTTTATCTTTCATCTCCCTTCTACAACTAACAAGTCATGAAAGTAGCACTTGTTTTTTATCACAGCCACTGGTACAAAATGCAATTTTTTGCTATTTAGATTCGTTTTCTGACCAGCTTACACCTGGCATGTAGATTGTACCATTGCTTACATCACCACTGGATTTGGTACAGTGGCTTCAGAAAAGTTTTATCTACTTACTCTAGGTGGCACTCAGCTGAACTTGGTCTATGTGGTTTAGCTGCCAAGAGTATTTCACAGAATAGGGTATTGAAAACGCTTTTCTTTTCTATGGGATTAGGACCATTTTTCTCCTCTCAGTGCTGCATAAAGAGAAGGGAATGGCATAAATGTAAACACAGGCACTTCTAAAAACAATCCCATGAGAACTTTTCTACCTGGCTGGCACTTGCATACGACAATTCTAAATACCTTCTCTTTTTTCGTTCGTTCTTTTTTTTTTTTTTTTTTCCTGACATATGTTCAGATCATCTGGTACTTAGGAGAAGATGGTTTAGGCTTTTTAAAACCATGTCCCTGTTATCTGCTCTATCCTGTGGACGGTGAATTAGAAGAGTAGGTGGCATCCTACTGCGTCTCTGAGCTACAATCAAAAAGAATTGCAGCAATGAATGTTATATGGTGAAAAGGAGGAGTATCCCAATCCTACACCTGTCTACAACTCGATCACCAGACAACTTAATTTTGCTCCCTAGCAGTTCAGCCTCTCTGATCACATTCACCCTCTTGCCAGTTTTGAGAGGAGTAAGAAGTTCTGTGCAGGACAGAAGACTGCACAGCTCCAGTCATGGGTGTCAGAAATCCAATTACCCTGGTTCCAAAAGGATTCATAATCCCCTTGGGAATTTCCTCACTAAAACTCAAGGACCTTGCGGGCAGTTCATGTGATCTCATGGGAGCCATCACATGCATTCAGAAATGCGTATACTGTGACCAATTGGGAGGCGTTAATCTGGAAATATCATTTCATCTTGATAAGATCAAGTTCACTTTGAACCAGTCTCCAAAATTAGAGAAAATGTGGTAAATTCTGTCCAGATTTTCTTCAGATATAATTCCTGTTGACCTAACTGGGGGTTATAACTAATGTAAATCAGGGCAGAATTTGCTGCTGTCATATGATCTGTCAGTAGAAGACTTCAGGGGAAAGTCATAGTCGTATTCCATCAGCACAGCCTGTGAGACAATACATGCTTTCTTCCGTATTTTTATGCCATGAAATATCACATTAGTTGGTGTTGCTTGGAAAGAATCATCGTACAAAACAGCATAGCAAAGGACATTAGTTTTCTTCCAGAGCAACCTATTCTAGTTAATCTCCTCTGTCTTCCTACTGTGTTTCACCTTTAACATACAAGAGCTCTGCATCTTGGGACTAGAACCTAAAATTAGGTATGGCCTTGCTATTCTTCCTCCCACTGCCACCTACTTCTTGCATATGTGTAAAATTTGTAAGGGCCAGCTGGGAGTTTTGCCCATTCTTTTCTGATGCTTAATAGAATAGAAGCAAGTTCCAGTGCTTCAGCATATACTGTATTCTGCCTTAGGAAGTGAAACAACAACTTGTATTTTAAATACCTCATTCCTGGTGACCAAGATGTGATTTCCCAAATGATGCAATCTTCTGGAATACCCCTGAGACCTGAGATTATTTTTCTACTTTACGCCAAAGGAATGAATAGCACTTCTAATTTTTTTCAGAATTTCCTCAGTTGCCAGAAGTTTTCCTTTTGTGCTTTAGTGCCCTAGAGCACTGGTTCTCAACCTTTTATGGGCCACAACGCTCTTGGTGATATATTGCAACCCAACAGGACACACCAGCCTACCTTCGCCAGGCTGAATGCAGCCATCTCCCCAGCCTTCTTACCTCTGTGTGGTGACACAGTAGTGTGTCCCAACGCAGTGGATGACAACTGCAGCCCTTGGATATGTCTACACTGGAGCCTTAGGTCGACTTAAGGAAAGTTAAGTTGACCTACAGACCCCTGTGGCCACACTGGGCTTTTATTAAGTCAACTTAAGTGCTTCCTTAAGTCGACTTAATAACACCACCTCTTAAGTAAAACAAAGGAGGAGTCCTGTGGCACTTAAAGACTAACACATTTATTTATTGAATTTATTTATTTATTTATTATTTGCATTTGTTAGTCTTTAAGTGCCACAGAACTCCTTGTTTGTTTTACTGAACTAGATTAACATGGCTGCTGCTTTGGAACTGCCTCTTCAAGTCAACTTAATGCTTAAGTTGACTTTATTAAGTTGACTTAAGCCAGTGTAGATAGGAAAAGCCCTTAAGTCAACCTAATTGGCCTCCAGGCTCCCAGGAAGGGTGTCATACTACCCACAATGCTCCACTCCTCTGTTGACCTAGCACCTGCCAGTGTGAACCCAGGCAGTCAGCAGGAGTTTTCAGTGTGGACTCTGTAAGTCGACTTAACAAGGTCAGCTTAAAGTTAAGTCCACTTAACAGAGCCTCCAGTGTAGACATACCCCTAGAGTGCTTCAATGAAAGAATATTTCCTATTACTAATGTATAAATAGATGATTTTTGTATACATTGAGATGTGTTGGTCTTTTTCTGTCCATCCCATTGCTCTGCAAATCTATTCTGTTCCCCCATCAGAAGTTCTGTAGCAAACATATTTGGGAGTAGACGCTCCTGATGTACTGCAAGCTCACAGATAAAACCTTAAGGTATTTTAGGCTTCTTACTACCTTCTGGCACCTTAAAAGCAGTAAAAATTGCCCAAACCATTTAAAAATCAAAAGACAAAAATATTTATTTAAAGGATGCACTCTAGTTCAAATAGGAATTAATTCAGGGAAGTCCTATGGCCTACATTATGCAGGAGGCCAATTTATGTGATTGCAGTGGTTCCTTCTGGCTGTATAATCTATTAAACTGTTCAGCCAGCTTTTTGACAGTTTAAGGAACTAATATTTTGCAGACGGAAACATCCTTTGAAAAATCCATCTCTATTGTGTAATAAGGAGATGGTAGGAACAGATGGCTGAGGCCTGTCACATTGTCTCTGACCATTCATTGTATCTGTTGGAATCAATGGAAACAGAAAAGTGTATGCCAAATCCTGCTGTCTTTTACATAAGGGCAAACACCAAGAAATATCACCAAAGGCAGTGGAGTTGCTCGGAATATCCACCAGCACTGCTGAGAACATGAGGTGGTCTGCAGGAGCTAACTAAAAATTTGAGACAGTAAACAGAGAGACCAACAGGAAAAAAAAAATTCTAGAGTAGGATTTGTAATCAAATGAATAACCCAGGCAGCTACCTTGAAAGCATTGAATTGTCATGCCCATTTTATTCTTATTATTAGTGGATGACATCACATAGAGATAAATGTTTAGTATACATGTGTCTGGAGTGAGGGAGAAAGAGCCACCATTAATTTTACTGAAAACTGGATGTCTACAGAATGCAATTTGTGATTTAATGATTGAAATGAAGAATAACAAAGCATTGATCATAGGTACAGATCCTCTGTAGAAGAAACGTAAATGTTTACAGTAGTAGAGCAAAATGTATAATCTTAAAAGGAAAATGAATTTCACTAAAATTGACCCACTGAATGGAAAAGCTATAGGCTGATGCACCTGTCTGTGATCAAACCTACCCCCCCACACATTTCTGCTGCATTATGAACTTGGAATTTAGTTCCCGAAACCCAAAGCATGATCTCTTCCTTTGTGAATTTGTGGGGTTTTCACTGAGCACAAGTGCATCCCCTTTGCAGTTTCATTGTATTGGGTATGGGGCAGAGAGGGTCAGTGGGCTTTATACTGATGGCGGCAGTGCAATCTTTTGGATTGACTGGTCAATCATTCTGGAAATTTCCATAGCAACTCCAGCCTCGGAACTGAAGTTGCTGTAAGCCGACCAGAAGGCATTTCTGGTTGGCTTTGTCTTGTGTGCAGCAAGGTATTAGTAAGTTGTTGGGAGATACACAAGGTATTTTACGTAGCTTGCGTATCTCCCGTTGACTGCCACTGAAAAGTGCAGCAAGTATAAACTAGGGCTCAGTGAAGGGTGTATTGTATTTTATAACCTGCGGATTATTTTTATAATAACTATTGCATCTACATGTCTGTGAAATTGTCTTGCTGGCTCAAATCTTTATAAATCTGCTGCAGGTTCTCATGAGAAGTAGACTTCTACACTCATCATCAAGGTTCTCATTCTATCACTGCAAACTCACCTAAACAGGAGTCTTGATGATGAATGAGACATGAAGAAAACTTTTGTCAATGGGAACAATTGAATTCTTTCTGATTTTCAGCTAATTTGTTTTGCAGTGCTGTAAGGTAAACTTGGCGTTGGCTTTTATGATGAGTTTGTAATACAAGAATGTTAAGACTTTAAGCAGATTCTGGCTGGGTTGTCTTTTGGCAGGTGATGGGGGAGTTATGTTTTGTTTTTTGTGTTTGTTTATTCTTTTCCCCCTTTCAATATCAAGCACCAGAATGGAGAAACATTCCTTTGTCCTCTGGAGATATTGTACTTCTAATCAGGTTCTGGTATGGATGCTCCCATACCAGTTTATATGGCCTCCCTGTGAGTGGAACCCTTAGAGCTAAATTCTTTGTTTTTGATCATAAATCCCACCAAAGTGACTGAAACCATTTCTGTCTCTGTTTACTGAAGTAGAGTTATTCTTGCTTTACACAGGTGTGACTGAGGGCCAAATTCTCCACTACCGGGCCATTTCCACATAGGGACTGGAAGCTTAGAGAGTGCAGAATACTGTAATTCTTCCATTTGTGGGCAGGGTTTCTTCTCGCTCTCTTTGTACATTTTGCTCTATTGCCACTTTCGTGGAAAGAATCAGGGTTTCCACCCCCTACATCGAAGGTTCTCCTAAGATTTATAGGGATGTAAAACGGATTCACAGTAACAACTGTGCTCTCCAGCTCTTGTTGATTCCTGTACAACAATGGCTTCTGGACACATTCTGTCAAGGACTTCTCCTAATCTGTGCTGCTTCCAGAACTCCCCTCAAGGATTGGAAAAAGCAGGATAAATATCTGCAGACTCTTCTGGTGCACTGTACACTGGTTTGCCCTTTAGTTGATTGGGCAGAATCAAAAAAAGATTCCCATCCAAACCTGGAGAATGGCTTTCACGATAGCAGGGTGAGGGGAGGTTGGCATCTCCTGGGACAGATGGCCAATGTTCAGATTACAAGACCAGTCTAGGGAACAGCATATAGAAGAATATGATGTTGCATTGCTTCAGGGCTTAATAGGGGCTTTGGATTTTTTCTTTCATTAGAACTGGTGATTTGACCTCATCAACTTCTATATGCTGTTCCCCAGTGTTTGAATCTTTGCAACTGCTTTGATTTGCTGTTACAGTGTGACCTCTTCCCATGACTTACACTTCCCTGCATTTATTTCTTCCCATCCTATAAGGCCCCCCCATCTTCAAAGCATCTGATGAAGTAGGATTTTCTTTCACGGAAGCTCACGTGATAAATAACTTTAGCTATGGCTGTGAAGAGTTTCCTCTCTGGAGCTCACCAATGCTAGAGTCAGCATATAATGCCAACAGCATCTTTTCAGCTTTTTCACTCAGTTGACTGAGAAGTGCCATGCAATATTTAACATCTGACTTCCAAGCAATGATATTTTAAGAGAGACAATAAAGCAAACAGGCTAGTTTTTAAATCCAAAACCTTGATTGGGTCAGTGATTTACAGTAGCCCCAAAAGCTGATGATTATTTCACTGTAATTAATCAGAACTAATTTCACTGAAAATACATAAAGTGAATTACAAGGTTAAGTCCGTGCTGAAAACAGGGGTAAAAGTGGTGGCTTCTAAAAGGGATAGCTTTGATCTCAGAAAACTTGTGCATTAACTATACTTTGGGTGTAGTCTATATGTTGAAGTGGGATTTTCTCCCATGAAAGCTCATGCAATGAATGAATGTGTTAGTCTTTAAGAGTTCCACCAGACTTCTTGTTTGTTTTCATGTACGTTGAGGTAGTTGAAGCCTTCTCTGACATATTCTCCATGGGCTTCCAGGGCAATAGAAGTGACGTGCTGATCCCAGAGACTCCCACCCACAAAGCACTGTAGTATGGAGTTTCTCCCTTATGCCACCAGCAAAGAGTGAACTAGGCCTAGCTAGTAGATCTACAGTTACTGGATCTTCTGGCTGAAATTTGGTTCAGAAACAGTCGGTTCTTCTTCAGCTGTGAGACTCTGTGATTCATTTGGTACTCCACTGCCACCTGGTGGTAGGGGAGAGGATCCCACATCTCCCCACCATCATCACTGCAGAGCAAAAGAGCGTGATTACGCTGGTTGGTGCAGTTATTGCTTATTATTACGCAACCCTTTATAGAACACAAAGGCAGAACTGACTGAGGTCTCAGGGGCTTGCAGAGATGCTCAGAAAAATAGGAATGGCCTGGAAACAGTTGGGTGCAAGGAAGCTCACAGAGGCATTGTGGGTGAGCAGTGAGGCTGCCAGAAAGAAGTGGGTTTGAAGGAGAAGGGGAGAAAGGTTCATGAGAAGCAAGACGCTATTCAAAGCATAAGGGAAAGCATGACGGAAGAGGCAGAGTAGACCAAAGGAAGCAGTTAGAGAAATTCTGCAAAGCTCCATGAAGCCCAGGGAACAGGGCTGTACACTGAGATTCCATGCAGGAGAAAGGAGAAGGACTCTTGTATTGGGGCTTGACTTTCTGACCCTTCACTGTGAGTGGGGCAAGCCACCCAGGCCCCAGGAGCGTTTCTTCCATGGGCTGGTCCTGCCCCACTGAATAGCAGTGCACAGGAAATCCCCACAGCGATTTGTGCACCCTGCTTGGCATCTCCAAATCTCCTGCATTTGGGAATCTCTTATCCCAGGTGTTTGTGCTTCTAGAGGGTGTAGAATGACAAGACTTGCTCCTGTGAGCATATGAATGTGGGAAATATGGGGGAAGAAAACTTGTATAATGTTACAGGTGTGTTACTGGGAGACATACATGATGTGTACCTTTATGATGCATGTAGTTGCTGCGAGCAATAGCTTTTGCTAAATCCTGTTTTTGTACTGAGGTCTTTCAGGAGAAACATTAAACGTACCTAAGATTAAGATTTTGATAGTGAGGGATTTCTTGGTCCTTTGCTTTAAATCGGTCAGCAAAAAGCAGGGTGTTTTTGCAGTAATTTTCATTTATTCACAGATCATCTGCAATTTTATCAAGCACTATCACAGCGTTATCACATTTTGCATCACCAGTTAGGTTTGGTTGAGTCAAGATCAAGGCTATGAAAGGTTAACAACTAGGTAAAATTACTGATACAAGTTCAACAGTGTAGGTTATTGAGATATGGGCTTAGGGGAAAAAAACAGTCAATGATTCATGCATTTGATTTTAAATGTGCCTCATTCAGCCTTCATTGCAGTGTGCACAATACCATTCAATTCAGAAAGGACCCAGGGTTCACATGAGGTTGGAACCTGGTTTTCTGTGTTCAGACAGAGCTGCATAGTGGTCCCACTGAAGTCAGTAGCAGAACTCATTTGACCCATAATGAATATTTATATTGTGGGTGTTTGATTGGTTATTGGTTTGGAGAGAGATCGGGACTCTCAGGTAAAGAGGCCTTGCACAGGATTTCTCCTCTCGCAAGTTGCAGTGCACTTATACAGTCATACGGCAGAGAATTTTGATCAGGTTAATCCACTGGAAATGGCCCCAGTTCACATAGAATCATGGGGCTGGAAGGGACCTTTTGAGGTCATCTGGTCCAACCCCCTGCTCAAAGCAGGACCAATGCCACTGAATCATCCCAGCCAGGGATTTGTCTTACCGGGCCTTAAATATTTCCAAATATGGTGATTCCATCATCTCCTTAGGTAACCCATTCCAGTGCTTGCATCCCTCCTAGTGAGAAAGTTTTTCCTAATATCCAACCTCAACCACCCCAGCTGCATCTTGAAACCATTGTTCCGTCTTCTGTTACTACTGAGGACAGCTGAGCTCCCTCCTCTTTGGAGCACCCCTTCAAGTAGCTGAAGGTTGCTATCAAATCCCTCCTCAGTCTCCTCTTCTGCAGACCAAATAAGCCTAGTTCCTTCAATTTCTCCGTGTTAGTCATGTGCCCCAACTCTCTAATCATTTTCTTTGCCCTCTGCTGCACTCATTCTAATTTGTCAACATCCTTTCTGTAGTGCAGAGCCTAAAACTGGACACAGTATTCTAGATGTGGCCTCAGCACCAAATAGAAGGGAATAATCACATGTCTCGATCTGCTGGCAACACTCCTACTGATGCAGCCCAATATGCTATTGGCCTTTTTAACAACAGGAATACATTTTTGACTTGTATCCAGCTTTCCATCCACCATAACCCCCAGGTCCTTTTGTATAGTGCTGCTACTTCGCCAATCGGTCCCCAGTCTGTAGCAGTACATGGAATTTTTTCAGTCCTAAATGCAGGACTTTGCACTTGTCCTTGTTGAACCTCATGAGATTTCATTTGGCCTAATGCTTCAGTTTGTCTGTGTCTCCCTGAATCATATCCCTATCCTCCAGCATATTTACCATTCCCCCCAGCTTGGTGTCATCTGTGAATTTACTGAGCGTGCAGTCTATCCCATCATCCACATCATTAATGAAGATGTTGAACAGAACTGGCCCCAGGACCGACCCGTGGGGCACTCCACTAGTTAGTGATTGCCAACTAGACATTGAGCCATTGATTCCTACCTGCTGAGACTGATGGTCTAGCTGGCTTTCTATCCACCTTATGGTCCATTCATCCAAACCATACTTCCTTAACTTGCTGACAAGACTGCTGTGAGAAACCGTATCAAAAGCTTTGCTAAAGTCAAGGTATATCACATGGACAGTTATTCCCTCATCCACATATCCGGTCATCTCATCATAAAAGGCAATCAGATTGGACAGGTACGATTTGCCCTTGGTGAATCCATGCTGACTGTTCCTGATTACTCTATTTTCCTCTAAGTGTTTCAGAATGGATACTTTGAGGACCTGCTCCATGATTTTTCCATGGATTGAGGTGAGGCTGGTTGGTCTATAGTTCCCTGGGTCTTCCTTTTTCCCTTTCTTGAAGATAGGTGCTATATTTGCCTTTTTCCAGTCATCCAGGACCTCCCCCGTTCTCCACGAGTTTTCAAAGATAATGGCTAGCAACTCTGCAATCACATTGGCCAACTCCCTCAGCATCCTCAGATGAAGTTCATCCGGCCCCATAGACTTGTGCATATCCAGCTTCTCTAAGTAGTCCCTAACCTGAACTCCCATCACCGAAGGCTGCTCTCCTTCTCTCCATTCTGTGTTACCCACTGTAGTAGCCTGGGAGCTGACCCTGCCTGTGAAGATTGAGGTAAAAAAAAGTATTGAGTACGTCAGCTTTTTCGGCATCTTCTGCCGCGAGGATACTTGCCCCATTCAGTAAGGAACACATTAAATCTTCCTTAACATTGGCATGGAAAAAGCCTCTGCAGGTATTTTCTGGTCTCTATGCAGAAGGGCCGGACTACAAAGTGACCTGCAACAATTTTTATCACAGGTTAAAAAAAATGTAATTTGCTAATTCTCAAAATCTACCAAAAATGCATACAGTTATTTTTCATCAGCTCATCCCTCTTATCTCCTTGGAACCACTTGTCTTTGAATCAATTTTTCTTAAGTTAGTATCCTAAATTCTCTTCTTGAAATAAACTCTTCTTTATGCTAGGAAGTAAGAAACATAAAGAGGGTAATTATAATGGGATTTAAATAAATCACTGTTTGTTTGCCAATAAACTAAGGACAGTGTTCTCTTGTTTTGTTCGTACAAGCTGTAAAATTTATCTTGCAGTTTACTACTATTCAAAAAAAAAAAAGCAAAGAACAATAAAATGCTGATATACTTCCAGATCAAATATTTGTTTTCTAACAATAAACTTGGCTTCCTTCCAATAACAATGACTTGTTTGTAAACCTAAACATTTTTAAATATAGCTAAAGCATAGTTGATTGCTCCTAAAATGTGGTCAAATTAATTGTTTCCACAAGAACATTTGGCAACAATGCTGCACATTTTGAAACAGAAAATGTTTTAATGTTAACTTGTTTTGCTGCCTTTTCACAACTCCGCAGTATTGTGTCTCATGTTAAAAAAACATAGTTCTTCAGTTAAACAACACTTAGAGGTAGACTGGTACTCCTTCTTAAGTCCATTGATGCCCCTACCACACAAATCATAGAGGATGTATTTCTAATACGAGAATGTTCTACAAACCAGTAAATCTGGGATTATCTCATTGGACTGATTATGTCAAAGCTCTTTAGCCACAGCACTTGATGAGGACTAAAAATAAACAACAGGGCAGTATACAGTTGCTTTGTACCTAAATACTCTGTGCTTATTGTGTTTTGCTACAACGTAAGATGCAGTATCTGGGTTTAACTTTTATTTATAAGAGTTCTTCTAATTACGGTGGAAAGGGACTGTAAAGCTGAAGTGGCCCATTTCACTTACTAATTGTGTTTGCAGCATCAAATCCAGCATAACTCCGGTGAATTCAGTGGGTTTTTATGCAAAATTGGCCCCAAATATTTTGAAATGGAGGGGCCTGATTCTGTTCTTCGTTAGATCATTTTTCCACTGCTGGAATATCAGTAGATTTTACTGCTGATTTAGGGTCTGATTTTGCACCATGGGAATGTTTGAATCCACTGCACTGTAGGAACAGTTCCAAAGGGGTAGCTGTTAGTCTAGTCCAGCAAAATATCAAGGAGTCCTGTAGCACTTTTAAAGACTAATAATTTTATTTATTGCATGAGCTTTCATGGGAGAAAATCCCATTTGTAGCAGTATTAAGTCCTCATAGCAGTAGGGCACAATCAGGCCCTTTGTCAATTGCTCCCCAGCTCTAAAATTTATGGGAAAAAAGTTATTTAAAATAAATAAATAAAAAGTAGATGACGCATTATGTTGGGTGGGTCACACTCTATTACCTGAGGCCATTTATCCACATTCTTAAACCACCTTGCAGTTTGTTCTAATTAACGTGATTGGCAGTATGTGCCCATGGTTCATCGATTCAGTAGTACTGTGGGAAATAAAATCCTGTGAAGGCAAGGCAGTGCATTTGACTCCAGGATTCTACAGATAATCAAAATCAGGTAAATAATTCAGATAATTTACTAACTGATCCACATGATTAAAGCTCACTCCTTGAGCCATTACACAGGCGAGTGGAATGCAGCGCTGGGGTGTTTTAGAGCCTTATATCCAGTTTACAAACACCATGACTTGACTTGTCACCCAGAGAAAGAGTCTCTCTTGACAGTGGCTCACATCACAGAAAGCTCTTTTTTTTGAAAATATGGCCAATATTGTTTTCTGTTGAGAATCCAATGTGTAAATTTATACACACATGCACAGTTTATATCCAGTTTATCTACATCTGTAATTGTGGTATTTAATTTTAACAGTGGGTAGCTGGATTTTTTTTAATTGTCACATTATTCATAAATTCCATATATAAAGTGATACAAGAATGCTCTTTTCAGTATCTGTGCATGATAATGATAAACCTGTTCTCTTTGAAATTTAAACCCTTGTTTGGGTCTCGAAAATTGCCTTCATTTTCCAAGATAATGGCTCGTCGAGTTTCCTAGAGTAAACTGGTTGCTGCTAAGAAATAGTCATCGGCCTGACAACAAAGTGACAGGATTAAACTACTCTAGTCTATATATGTATTTCATTATTTAAACTTTTACACAGTTGATCTCTGCAACGCCAGTAAGGTAATTCCATTACATCTTAAAGAAATAATTTTGACAGTGAGTAGATTCATTTTAAATCGCCATATTATTCAGCTCTCCATTATAAAATTTAGTGGTAGAACTCTTCAATATCTTTGCATGGTAGCTATAAATCTGTGCCCTTTGAAATGTAAACGCTTGCTACTCTAATAATGAAAGCGCTCACTGAAGGCTCAGTTGCATTCTCTATTCCCATTACTTAACAGGGGCTATTTGTGAGCGTACAGGTTGCTAAATCTATGTCCTGAATCTTGCTGGTTTTACATAGTCCCTGTTCAGGTATCACCTCATTGAAGGATTTGGCTATGTATGAGGTAACAAACACACCGACAGGCTACCAGATCACAAGATGGCATAATCTAGTTAAAGCGGCTCAAGTTTTAATTAGCTTTGTGGTCCAGCTTTACCTCAGGGCTGGCAACAGTACTGTCCTCATCACATTTAATTTAGTGCTAGATCAGTACATCCGAGTAAAAGGTGCGACTACAAGGGGATGGCATGGCTCAGTTGTCTCATCAGAGTGGCATAATCTGTGCACCAGTAGTCAGTGCTGCGATCCACAGATGCAAAAGCTAACCTTCAGGTATTAAACTGAGACCACAGTCAGATGGCACAGGAAAAAAAGAGCAAGTGAACACAAAGGGCCCTTGCTTACTGGGGTTTAAATCTGCAGTAGCCTCATTGCTCACCTCAGAGAAGTTAGAATGGTGTGACTGAGAGCTAAATTTGGGCCCCAGCTTGGTCTGCAGCTGTGTATTACACCAGACTCACTATAAATAGTGTTGCAGCTTGAACCTAGGTTCTGACCCACATGACTGCCTTCTCCACAAGCAATGTAAAGGAGAATGAGCGTACTCGCAATCACAGTGACTGTGGGCCAGCTCCTCAACCGGTGTAATTTCGCCTGGGTCTGGCGGTTTCCATGGCGCTATCCCGAATGACGCCAGTTGAGGACTGGCCTTATGCTCGTTGCTGCGTAAGCCAGCTGTACTAGAACAAGCTGTTCAGAGGATGCTGTTGAAGGAGGAGACAGAATGCTGTGCAGATGCACAGAAATAAAGTAGAGAAGGAGCAGAGCTGCTGCAGGTATTAAGAAGAAAATGAAGTGAAGAGGAAAAATCGGAATGAGGAATGTATGGGAGAATCTTTAAATGCCAATAAAACTTGCTCAGATTCAGCCCAAACTTACACCCGATGAAACAAGTGGGTCACATTCTGCTCTGTTTAACCTTTGTATGGCAGCTACTGAATCTATTAGCAGAACTAAAAACAAAGAAAATAACTTACTCTATTTATTAACAATGCATCCTTTCCAGAAAGGACAAAAGGCTGTGACCTGTCTACATACACTACAGCATGGACGGCATCCACTCAACTAACCATTTAATCTGGATGTTTTTGTGTGGGAGGATGGGGGGCTGGTCTTGCCTTGTGTACGTTATTTTCAGTGTTGTAGCCATGATGGCCCTAGGATATGAGAGAGACACCGTAGGCGAGGAAATACCTTCTATGGGGCTAACTTCTGTTGGTGGCTGGGACAAATGTTCCAGCTTTGCAGAGCTCTTCCTCGGGTCTGTAGGAAGTAACTTGTGTCCAAGCTAAATACAAAAGAGGACAGGTTGTTAAACTTAAGGTTCTTAAACATACTTTTGGAGACCACATAAAAAGAAGGGATCTCAAATCTACTTGCACAGAAAAATGATAAAAGACAAAAACACCCTGTCACCCCTTGGTGATCATTGATGTGTGCTTTCTCTGTTCTTGTCCTCAAAGGAAATCTGCATGACATCTTCAAAAGATGAGCCTGAGAACTTAAATTCATAACTCTGGTCATTAAAGGCCCTGGTTTTAAGAAACCCTGATTTTTCTAGCTCATTACAGCAATTTGCAACACTCTCTACTGCCTGCTGACCATTAACTGACCTTCATTTTAAGTGGTCTTCTACAGCACATTTCAACACCTTATGCTGAGTGATCTCTTCCACCTTGTTTTTGCCTTGGACACTCTGGTTACCTTCTCTAGACCTGAGGAAGAGCTCTGAGAAGCTGGTCACTTCCACCAAGAGAAGGTGGTCCAATAAAAGATAGTGCCTCATCTATCTTGTCACATTCGCAAGTTCCCAGTATTCTCAGCTTCTAGCACTCAGCTTGACCCATTGGTCTGCATTCACTAAATCTGAGAAACTTACAAAGCAGGTTCTTGTCATTCATTCAAATTGTTGGCAATTCAGTTAGTGACAGCTGACCATGATGATGCTTGCAGTTTTGGGCTGTATTGGAAGTGCAGGACTTGATCCTTCAACCCTTATGCTCACAAGAACCAGGTGACTTGCATGAGCACAAGCTCTTGGCCATACCCAGAATTTGTCCCACAGGAAAGCCAAGATTACTCCCCTTTTGGTTTCTCTCCCTTCCTCCCCTTCAAAAGGAAAAGTTTTTCTTAATGAGTCTAGATCTCTAGTTCATCATCTAGTGATCTGAACACGGGACTGTGAACCAGGATCTCCTGGGTCCTGGTTCCAGCTCCGACTGATTGTCTCCAGGACCTCGTTGGCTATGTCTACATCTAACTGCTTAGTTTGAGACGTGGGGTTCTCACTCTTGCAGGCACCTCCTTTTTCCAACTTGGGCAAATGGGAAGGAATAGCTGTGGAGGAGTAGTTAATGTATAATGAAAGAGAGAACCCTACATTGGAAATATTTTAGTGAACAGTTCTTAGATTCTGATCCGATGAGATACTAGGGACCTCCAGAAAGAAGCTAAGCGTCCTCAGGACATCTGTTTTGATGATCAGAAATAATCTCTTTGGGATGCTAATGGCATTTATCATCTCCATTTAGCCACGTGACACAAACGACATCATGGGTTCATCCTGTGACCAGTGCACTGAGCTTGTCCTGCTCTGAAGATGATGAGGAAGACCGCACCAGAGAGCTTCCAGACCCCAAGAGCTGAGACGGGCCTGTGGTGGAGAGACGTTTCAGCACCTGAAAAAGATGTTGTATGCCTTCCAGTAGTCTAAGGCAGTAGCACCTGATCTTACTCTCATTGAAGTAGACAGGGGTTTGCCACTGATTTAGGTATGATCACTTTTAGGGCTGAAGTTCATCCTTGCAAAATTTCCATGTAAATCCTTAAAGACTTTTGTGGCAAACAGGAATTGGAGAGGTCCTGTGCACGGGGATCACTCTGGCCCTACTCTCTTAGATTTTGATACTGAGCTTTCACTATGTATACATTGGTGTCACTTCATTGCTGGAATGGAATTAATCCTGCTCCCACCATGAAAACAGACTTGGGCCCAATGGGTGTAATTCTCATAGTGACTTCAGAGTGCTTATAGAGCAGTAACATTCAAGCTGAGCTTTTTTACCAATGCTAGTAGTGATAGCATAGAGTCCTTTTCTGGAACCACTGAATCAATCTGGTTTTTATAAGAAACTTCCAGTGTATTTTGCTAGCAAACGTTTATGACAATTTGCTGTAAGAACTGCAGCCCAGATAACTTTTTTTTACAATTGTTTTTAAGATTAATTATCAAACCTTAGGAAGACAAGGCCTTGATGAGTTGTCAGGAATCAAGACACAATTAAAGCCATATTGTACAGTCATACAATGAAAATGACTTCACCTTTGTACTCTGCTAAACCAATCCACAACTCTAAAATATTTCAGTGGCGGCTATGAAGTTTCAAATACGATGAAACTTCTGGGCTCAGCAGAATTCAGTCACCTCCTGGAATGGGGTACTTAAGCAGACTCAAAACAAAATCATTCTGGAGATCTTGAAGATGATTTAAGGGGTTCATCAAAATGAGAGAGGTTCTACAAATGAGTTTCACTGTATATCAGCCACATGAGACATTTAGTGTCTGATTCTACAACAGGCCACTATAGAGGCTCTTCCCGTTTTTAGGTCTATGACAGAGAGAGGCATAGACTAGTGGATGAAATGAGGAACACTAGAAGCACTGATGAATATCAGTGGGAGTGGTCCTGCTTTTAGCAGGGAGTTGGACTAGCTGACCTCATGAGGTCCCTTCCAATTCTATGATTCTATGGATATGCCAAAGAAAAACAGTAGTTCAACCAAGGAGCAAGGCACTGTTTTAAGGAGTGAGGATGCCTCCAGGGTACAGCCTGGATTCCTTTTGGGAGCACAGATAGGAGTGTGATGCTCTAAAAATGTGCAGTGGTCACCCCTCCACAGTCCAGCTTAGCTCCACAGATCAGTTCAAAACGGTGTCTCCAAGCTTCTCACGCTCACTGGGGCATCTCCTATGAGTGGTGGCCCTAGGTTTACAAGTCTTTGTCTCTTGAGCATAAGGACCTGACAAGTTCCCAGTTCTGTGCCTACTCTCCCCACCCCCTTCCCCTCATATCCAGTGCAGAGCCCGGCGCAGTGTAGCTCTAGGCCTTCTTTGCTTTACAGAGCAGAACTGTGAGTGAGCCTCCTTTCTGAGTCACAGTGTTGCTCTCACTCACATGTGTGCCATGTGCAAGTGTCACACCAGGAATCTCCCCCACAGGGAGTCTGTGCAAGAGGGAACTGTGCCATGGCTCAGGGAAATGGGTTTTGCCCAGTCTCTCCTGGAAGCAGCTGTCATTCCTAAGACTGAACAATATTACACTCAGAAGGCTGGTAGGAAACTTGTCAGGTTCTTTTAACCAGTTGAGGGACAGTTATCTGTGCCTGTGGAGTCCACAGCCCTTCATGACCATAGCAGGGAGGACATTTGGGAAGGAGTTTGACCCTGCAGTTCCCAATAAGTTAGCTCCATTGATCGAAACCTCCATACAACAGCAGCCCTGAAAGCTGCCATACTGCAGCCGTGATCTGTTACAGCCCCATGGCCCTTAGAAGGAGATTGTCTCCCATCCCTACAGAGAACCACTGAGCAAAACCCACTGCAGGGTCTCTGTGTAGAGCCATAGGGCTGGGCCCTTTAATTATAGATACCATTTCTGTCTAAATGCTCTTTAAAAACTGGCACAGACTCATGCTGGATACAGGACCTTGTGTCAGGGTTTCTCTGAACAGGTTTGGTAGCTCTAGGAGTAATGTAAGTGCTTTGTTTCTAGCAGAGATCATGGGTGAGGTAATATCTTTTATTAGCCCAGCTTTTGTTTTCTTTCCAGTGTGGGGGAGTTCTGTGGTGATATCTTGCTTGAGGTGGGCCCTTCTGGACTATGTGACATTTATTACAGGCACTCTTGGGTCGGAAGTATTCATGAATTCAAGCTCTAATCAGGGAGTTCCTCTGAATTCTGGTTAGAAAGGCACATGTAGACTGTGTCTCACTGATGTCTTCGAGAGGGATTTGAATCAGGTCTTGCCTAGGTCATCTTCACAAGGTTTGGTTCACCCCTGAGTTATGCTAGCTCAGTCAAGCATCACAAGGTAGGTGGCCACTGCTCCACTTTGCCACTGGCTTCTTGGACAACCAGCATAGCCCTGAAAGTGGATGGTGCTGGCTGGGGTTAGGGCTAGGACCATGAATGCAAAGGAATGAATACTGAACCCAGCTGTGAGTACGCTATTCACAGCTCACTTCACTGGCAGGGAGAACCTAAGATAAAATGTTGGCGTTCTGCCTCCTGTCGTTACTAACACCACCCCCATGGGGAGCCCTTCAGTAACTTGGAGAACGTTTCTCTTGCTTCTGTGTTGACTTGGAAATGAAAGATTTTTTTAGAACCAGATCATTGCAACCATCTAGCGTCTTCTCTATTCTAGTGTTGTCTGACCACTCATATAAGCTGCCATAGCTTATAGTCTCCTCCACTCAGACGGTTTGGAAACCTGGGCTCTCCAGATGTTCTAGTCTATTTTTGTAAGCGGACTTACTTGTTTCCTAGGTGTTTTTTTTTCCTCTCTCTCACTGAAGCAGTTTGCAAAACAATTTTGATTTCATTGACTCCTGTAAAGTGGGAAAACTGTCCTGGAATAATGCAATGAGACTTTGTAAAGAGCAGTTGTCAAAACATGCAATGCTGTAATGGCTGCTTTATATTTTTACTGCACAGTGAAATATATCAACCTGAAGAGGAATGGAAGTATAACTTTGTAGTCTTTACAAGAACGAATCAGCAGCTTTGCCAAAACACAGATACTGGAGCATTTAAATGGCTTCATGTGCATCTCTTCTCCATATAGACTTGACACCATTAGAAATAGGCTTCTGCTACACTCCAGCACTAACCTTCACAACAGTACCAGTAGTACACTGCATCTTCAAATTTGAAACACTTCAGATACCATAGTAATGTCCGTGTTAACTGCTCAGGCACTCCAGTGACTGGAATAAACAGGCAGATTAGACACAAAGGCCTAGATGCACAAAGATTTTCAGATGCCTAAAACTCATACTGACGTCAGTGGGAGCCAGGCACCTAAATACTTCTGAGGCTCTGAGTCAAACTGCAGCAGCTTCTAAATGTCTTCATTTTAATACCTCCCCGTGTATTGCTTAAAAACATCAGGGTCGATCCCTCCCCACACTACACTCGGATAGAGAAAATGACCCAGATCATCTGACTGGATGTTTAAATAAGTCTCTATAGATGATTGTTTCATGCCCTCTGACATACCACACAAAACCATCATTATTTCGGGTTAACCTGCCCACTGCAGACCCATGCACCAACAGGCCCTGAAGGGATAAATCCTGCAGGAGTAGTGGGAATTTTTCCACAGATTTCAGTAGGCACCTGAAGGTTTTAAGTGAAGTGGAACATAGCCCTTATACTGGTCCTCTGACTGGGGCTGAATTTCACCAGGATGTCTTAACTTAATTTAAACTGGTCTCAAAGGATGACCCTGCTCAGACTTCGCTTTAGAAAGCCCTTTATAACACCATAAATGAATCAAGTAAACTGCCACTCTGCCTTGCATTCTTAAAAAGACACCTTTAGTGATGGGACTTTCTCATGCTGCTTTGACAATGAAGAGCTCAGTGATATAAATTGATTGTGTCTCTTTTATAATTAACACCAACAATAACTTTGTGGTTAATTATCCATGGCAGATTGTGCAGTTTATCAGCTCCAGATCTTGCTTATGTTATAGAACTGTAATGAATGAAATCATGTTTTAGCCAAAAAAGGGGAGTAAATGATATGGGGCCAAGCCCGTTTGTCCCTTTAACCTTTGTTTTCCAAAGGCTCACTCAAAATGTGCCTTTGGAAAGGCATCTAGGAAACAGCCGGGTATTTTGCTAAAGCAGATCTTGAGTTCTAGACCTGCAATGGTTTCCATATGGGTGGGCCCCTCTGCCATCTGTAACTGCCTCTTGGGCCTACTCACAAGGCATCAGTTGCAGGGCAAAGCTCATTTTTGTAATCACCTACTTACAAGGAGACAGTCTTGCGTAGCAGGATGTTGGACCAGGAGTCCTGTTCACAGCTCTGCCACTGATTTTTCTCTGTGATCTTGGACAATTCACTTGGGCCCAAGTCCCCAAAGAGATTTAACCACTTAGTGCTGACTGATTTCAATGGCACTCGGAGGAACTGTACCTCACTGTGCATCTTGTTACCAATCCCACTCTTTGAGGTATCTCTTTACGCTCTGGGTTAGGCCTGTGTCTTATTCTTTGTTTGCACAATGGAGCCTCTGGTGCACATGGGCCTCTGGGCACTACCGTCAAGCACATACTTAACTGCAGTACAGAGAAAAATAAAGCAATAGCAGTTTGCCATTCCTTGAAACATCCTCGCCATCAGTGGATTGGCTGGTTTGCTTCAGGATGTGTTTGCCTCCATGTATTGCCCGCTTACATCTACTCCACAGGCACAGGCCGTCTCTCTGAAGTAACTGTGCCTGCTGGAGATCTCCTTATGAGTACAGAATGAGTCTTTGCTGTGATGAAAGGGCAACTTTAGTTTGCTTGGGAAGAAGAAATGTGTCAAGCTGGGGTGAAGAAGCCCGTACAGCCAAGCTAAACAACTTAAACCAACTGACTCTTTCCCCATGAAATGTTCACCAGCCAGGAAATGTGTCTTGTGCCAAGCCATTTTGTAACTCAAACTAGTGATGTTATTCTCTGACAGATGGGGGAGTCAGTCACCATTAAAGTGAGAAAAATCCTCATTTGGGAGAACATTAGCGAGTCAGTTACTATGAGCAGACAATGGGACAAACAGCAGGGCTATAGTGGGAAAGCCAGGGAATGGGAAAAACTAGCCCACATTTACAATACAGCCAAGTTCTGTTCTCACCCCCTTAGCTTGTCCCCCCTCTGGACAGCAGTAGCTGCAATATTACTCGAGTTGCTTAACGCCCAGAACTGCAACTGAAATTGCTCCGCACCCGTCATCAGACGTCCAAAATTAGTGGCCTGCCTAAGTGACTTGCCCTATGTTACACAGTGAGTCAGTGACAAAATCTGGTATAGAAGCAGAAAGACTAATTCTCAGTCTCATAGACTAATCCCAAGACAATTTACCCTCCCCAGATAATTTACCCACCAGGTAGTTTTGAGGAACATGCTGGGTTGAAGAGCATTAAACAGCAGAGCCAGAGCCCTGGCCAGGATCACTATGAACAGCAGCAAAAGGTGATACACAGAGCTACAGGAGGTCAAGAGCTGGAGCCAGATTTCCCTAGGTATTTGAGCATCTCTTGTCAATAATCCATTTAAGGGCTTTTTAAAAAAAAAATCCCACTAGGCCACTACCTGCAGCTTTAGGTGCCTTGTAACTTTGACCCGGACTTAACCATCAGATGGTGGAATGCTACAGTGCTGAAAGTTAAATGTCACCCTCTATTCTCAGCACCCAACTTCGTCTTTCCCCAGCAGGACTGGTTTCATGGCATACTGAAAATACTGGCCAGTTAAGCTTTTGTACAAGCCAGCTTCTTTTAGTATTTTGGTTGTGTAAATGTTTGCCACATACTTAGGATTCTTCTCCAGACGTTGGGCTGACACTATTATTTTTAACATGCATTTGGGATGACCTGCTTTATTCCAAACTAAAAGTGGGATGTTTCTCCCACGAAAGCGCTGCAATAAATAAATTCATTAGTCCTTTAAGTGCCACAGACCTCCTTGTTTGTTTTACTGACCTAGACTAACACGGCTGCCCCTTTGGAACTTGGCAACATTTTCTACTAAAATTTGCTCAGAGAGAATTTTGCATCACTCAACAGTCAGCCATGTGCTTTAAAACAAAGGCGAAGCAAAATGGCCCTACAGACACTGGAATGATACCATTAATTCTGTATTGTACACACATTTAACAGGGACCTGATGTGCTTGAGCCCATATTTAATAGTTTTTAGTGTCCAGAGATGATCCATCCTCCAAGTCAAGCACTTAGAAAAGTGTTTGCTAGGAAACTAAAAGTCATCTCAGCAGGGAATTTGCGCCAGGCTCTTCCCCTAAACCAGTGATTCCCAACCTTTTCAGCTCATGGGCCGTAGACGGCATTTTTATAACACTGAGAGGCCACCAATCTCTGCCAGCAGGCCCCTTCCTATCTCCCGCCTCCTGTAGCACCCCAACTGCAACCAAATGGAAGGAGGTCTGTCCTGCTGGCTGCAGCAAGGAAACCACGTGTCCTGTTGCTGTGTACGCTCTAGCTGGGTCCCTAGACAGTGGCTCCTTTTGCAGCCAGGGAGACAGAAGAGCAATGCTCCCCTCATTTGGGCGCCAGCAGGGACTCCAGCACTTGTGGCCTTAGGTAGAGTGCACCCTGCTACTGACGGAAGGGAGTGCAGATCTGCCAAGCCCTTGGCTGCAGCAAGGAGCCTAAACCATGAATTTTAGCCCTGTGGAGACATGCTTCACCTAGACTCTTAGATAGCATCTCTCTTCTGCACAGAGAAGCTGTGGGCCAATCTGAAAGGCCCCATGGGCCACTTTTGGCCCACGGGTTGAGAACCACTTCCTTAAACGCTTTCATTTTGCCTTAACAAGAGAGTGAGTCCAGATGCTCCTGAGGCATAGAGCGGTTAAATTTACCTGCAAGCATGCACCTTTGGAAACAAATCAGCTGTCACCTCTGATGGGAAAACTCTACACCCCAGCTGAGGCATGAGCTCATGCTTCAATCATACTGAGTCCTTCAGTTATTTTTCCTGCTGTAAGTTTACTTCTGGGTTTGATCACTCCAACACCAGCAGTTCTTTGCCAGCCCCACAGGAGACTGTAATGTGCCCCACCAATGACGTCACAGAAGAGCTGGTACAGACGCAAACCAGGATTTTCTCACTTGGAGATAACAGCGGGAATGCCTTAGAATCTGAGCTTTGTGTTTGGGTCGGGCAATTTGCTGAAACAAGCAAACCTGGTAGCTGCTCTGAGATATGAGCAGCTGGGCATTTGAAAACTCCCACCATGCTGGGAAGACGGTGTGTGCAGGAAAGCCTTGAGGGTACCCCCCTGCTTCTCTGGAAATCCACAGGAGTTTTGCCACTAATGTCAGTAATTTCACTCACGGGCCTCCAGAGCTGTGCAAGGCATAGCAGCTGCGGCCTACAAGTCCTGTGTCTCTTTTTTCAGTGCACTGCTCATTTTGCCACAAACACTCTTGGCTATATTGGCTTTCTTCAGAAATCAATAGCCAGGCCATTGCAGCACTTGTTAAAGTGCATAACAAACAAGGGCTCTGGTGGCACTGTTAAAAGATTAACAAATGTATCGCATGAGCTTTCATGGGAGAAAATTCCACTTCATCAGATGCTTAAAGATAAGGAACTCAAGTGTCTGCTGAAGTGGGATTTTCTCCCACAAAAGCTCATGCAATAAATAAATTGGTTAGTTTTAAAAGTGCTACCAGCCTCCTTGTTTGTTTTGCTGAACTAGACTGACACAGCTGCCGCTTTGGAACTTGTGAAGATGCATGTGCTTCTTAAGGGGAAAAAACAGCCATAAGGCATAAGAGTGCAGGTACATGGAGCAGCATTTCAGGAAGGATAGCAAGTGGAATGAGACTTTTTTTTTTTTAACTAAGAGCCTAACTGGAAGATTCATTCTGTTACCCAGAAAATTCAAACACATTGCAGCTACTTTCTGATCCCCTTGGCAGGATAAAGGCAAGCGCATTGAGCCCTCCAGGAATAGTAAAGCATCAGGCTCCAAACACAGTGCTGATCTGCATTTATTAAGCACCATTCCATGTCCCTGTGGATGCTGCCATTAGGTACTGTAATTAGTCACCGTGGGAGTTATGCATCCCAAGTCAAAAGCAACTGTACATAATTGATGTCAGGGTCCATTACCAGGGGCAGACAAACCCATTAAGAAGGCAGCCTGTTGCCCTCAGAACATATTACTTGAAGGGGAGAAAAAAGTAATTTGAAATTAATAAAACTTGATCTAATAGAATAGCAAATAGGACACACAACAGGGTGAGGCAGAGCACAGTGAAATTGTTACTTGTGAAAGCTGAGCCAAAAAGGAGCACTATTATCATTAGAGAAGGCGGTGTAAATGTAATGTGGCTTATCTTGAGCATCTCTCCATCTGTTTGTCTTTGTGCCACATATTTTCACCATTGATTTCAGCGGTGTTAGGCACCTAAATATCTTTGAGCCCTGTGTGGTTTCACATTAACCATTTGGATCCCCCTAACAAATGTGCAGGTTTCAAACCAATGTAGCTAATTAATAGGAATTAAGCAACAGGGATCAAGTCTGCACTGAGCCACTAGGAGGTGCATTAAAATGACTCGAAAGGCCCTTTCCATTGCTCAGATCTAGGATTGTTTGGCACTGAGCTCACAGTCCCTGTTTCGGTCCTGGTTTGTTATAACCACTTGCCCTCACCTGAGAGGTATTTATATACCAGAGATGCTACTGCCAGGGAACATGGGTACTATGAGGTGGCCAGTTGCTTTTGTGCCTTCCAATAAACTTACGTTCTTCTTATTTCCCAACTCGGGTGAACTTTTTCTGCAGTATAAAGTGGTTCCACAGGACTAAGTCTCTAGTCTAGGAGCAATTAGTGTCTCCTGGAGAGGTACAAAATACAGCAGATGTGAGTGATTATTAGCACTTTGGGCTCTTCCTCCAAGATGGTTAAGCAAAACAAGAGAGAAACCTCATTTACGCCAAGGGGGTTAAGAAGAAAGAGCTGCCTTGGTTGGCTCCCTTTCTTGATACAGCTAAAAGCAAGAGAAAGCCTCTCAGAAGCTAGTTGCTTAGAGGCAATATTCTTTAGTATTACAGAGGATAATTACTACTGCTCCCCTGGCTGTTGAGGTGAAGGAGATTTTTGGCTAGGTAAGTCTTGCTGGTTTAGTGAAACTCAGTTTGTTGTGAAATTTGATGGTGAAAATTAAACTGAAACCATAAATTTATAGATGGTTGCTCTCTGATACCTCCACAGACCGGTGCAGAGATAGGGAGATGACCCCCCCCCCCAATTGCTTATAATAGATTATTTGACCTCATCTTTTTCTGTATGTTGTTCCCCAGTGTTTGACTCTTAACTACTACTTTGATTTACTCTTCCAGTGTGACCTGACCCTATGACTTACCCTTCCCTACATTTATTTTCCTCCCATTCTGTAAGTTTCCCGCATCTTCAAAGCATCGGATGAAGTGGGATTTTTTTTTCTCCCACAAAAGCTCATGCAAAAAATAAATTTGTTAATCTTTAAGTGCCACAGGACTCCTTGTTTATAACAGATACATATTTCTAAATGAGTAAGACACCAGGCAGCCTTTAACTGCTCTGCCTTGCACAAGGGGTCGGTTAAGGATGCTATTCTTTATCAAATGGTAGCCATGTGTCTAACTGGTCTCTTATCCCCATCCCCCCATTAGTTATTCTCATCTCATTTCAATTTCTTGCATTTATGGCCTGCTGCCTGTGGGTTGGTTCCCCTGACACCCACTTGTTCTCTTAGCCTCCAGCTAGTGAGGTGGAAGAAGCTGTGAAATCTCCACAATGCAGCAAATGAATTAGCCACCAAAGTATAGTCAAGGTTAAAGTCTTTGGGGGCAGGGGCTGACAGGACCAGGTGAGGAAGTGGCTGGTGAGGCCTTTGTATGCCTATCCTGCAATAAATAACTGAGTTGCACAGCCAGTGGCAGTTGGCTTTGAATTATTACGAAGCTACTACAAGGAAAACTGCCAAGGTGCTTTGTTAGGGGATGCTGCAAAATGCAAATCACTCCCCCTCACCCAGTCACAGAGAAGAAAGCTGCTGGGTCTGTGGTTAGAACAGCTGAGATGAAATCCTAGCTCGGTTCAATTAACTCAATGGGCCTCTTGTCATTGATTCCCCCGAGGATTTCACCCCTGAATTCCATGCCAGTGCCCCTCAATCACAATTGGCAGCTACAAAATTTCAGCCGAAAGAGGATTAGAAGAGGAATATGGGCATAGCGTCTCTGTGTGGAACTGGCAGAACAAATTAATGCCGTGTGCCTGGGGAACTCTGCTGACATCTTCCTCTGTAACAGGAGATGACAAAGGTTATCAGAGCAGAAGAAACACACTTGGATGTAAGTAAATACACCTGGTAGGGAAACAGACTTTAAATAGCTTCTGGTGACCTTTGACAATTTACATCCTTGCTGTAGCACTACTGATGAAGCTGATGACAGTTTAGCAAAGAACTATCAATTTTTTGCATTTTGTTTTCTACCGTCTCTTCCCCTTCAATTATAGAGCAAGTTTACAGTGTCATAGTAATAACATATGCGATACTGGGGAAAGAGTAGAATCTAAGTGATAAAATCCTGGTAGATTGAATACTAAGGTCTCTTACTACAATATTTAAGTAATTAGCTAGTAACATCTCAAGGCTAATTAGGTTAGGACCCCCGCTGTGTGCACAGCATCTTAGAATTATAGGGTTGGAAGGGACCTCATAGGTCATCTAGTCTAACCCCCTGCCAGAAGCAGGACCACTCCCACTAAACCATCCCAGTCATGGTTTTGTCCAGCCGGGCCTTAAACACCTCCAAAGATGGAGACTCCACCACCTCCCTCGGCAGCTCATTCCAAGGCTTCACCACTCGCCTAGTAAAAAAGTTTTTTCTAATATCCAGCCTCGACCTCCCTAACCGCAACTTGAGACCATCTTGCACAATAAATGTCTCGTCTTTGTTGACTTAAGGTCTTTGGGGCAAGAACTGCCGTTCTGGTGAGTGGGGCTGAATGTGAACTGTCATTGGGCTGGAAAGGGTAAAATTCTTAGCCACTTGAGATCAGAGATCTCATTAATTCAGGTAATAAGTTGTGTGTTGATGACATTTTGGTATTTTCATTAAGATTAACATTTTGTGGCCCCTTTCCAGTTTGTACAGAAGTGGGAGGTTCGTGTTGACGTAGGGATACTAGGTGCTCATGTTAACCTCGTTGATAAATTTTGACTCTGGTAATTATCTTCCACCTAGCTAACCACATGTGGTTTCAATTAAATAAAATATTTTCATTTCATACCATAAACCATTGTGTACTGCTAAGCATTTGTCTCACTTCATCCCTCAAGGTACTTGGATTTCAATAGCAAGGTAAGGTCATCCTGGTTTACCTTGGTTTAGGTTTGTAAAGCTCTTTAGGATGAAAAGCATTAAATTAATTTATGCTGCATTGCTTCAGGCAATTCCCAAGGCAGGAACTCATCATGTGATTCTTGGGGCAGGTATATAAACTGCACAGATGGCCTAAAAGCCCAGTTTGCTCAATGTCACCTGAGGGCTTGACACTCTGTGGCCTAACAGTGGTAGAAGAATCCCCAAACCTGACCCGCTGTTCCTACTCCTGCTCTAGTCTTGTTCTAGCTCTGGCCCTGCTCCAAGCGCCTGCGTCTGGCTCCGACCACTTGGCCTGACCAGCCCTGGTGGTACCAAACTAACTCTCGTAACAACAGTAAGTTATTCCTTCCTAAAAATCAGTTCTTCTTTTATCTTCCCACTGTAGCCCAGAAGGGGCTCAACATTGAAGTTTTCCTAATCCATTACAACTTTCCTACCATTCTGTGCATTGGTTTGTAAACAGAGGACTGTAGCTAAGTGATAAAATGGGTGCAGTTGTTGTTTCTGGGGGTTAAAGGGTTGTTCCATTATCACACACAAAGCTACTAGTATTTAGAAACAAAACACGCCTGCCTGATGTAAATACCACTGGCTCAGGGGTCTGGGTCAGTGAGACCATTCGTGGTAATAAGCACCATGCCAAAAAGAAATGTCTGTAAGATCAGACCCTAAGGGAACACCTTACTTAAGTATTTGTGACACAGCCTCTGTTACCGCAAAGCAATACAGCTGGGTTTGTGTAGCTTTGTGTGTTGTCTGAGAACTCAGTTGAGTGAAGTGGTGTTACATTTCTAAATGCATTTAAATCCACGATTTTGGGAACCTGCGAACGCCTGCAGGTCTGTCTCTTTGCTTAAGTTAAAGGCAATTTAAGATGAAAGAGAACTTAAATGTTACTCATCAAAACTGCACCTTCACAGAAAAGCCCATTGTCTAACATAACATGGATCACATTCTGCTTTCATGTGCATCTGTTTTACAGGCGTGTAACTCTACTGATTTCACTGTAGTTCCTTAGATTCATCCCAGCGAAAGATCAGAATCAAAGCCAATGGGAGCGATATCCACTGCTTCACTCGTAATGAAGGAGGTGCCAGAGCTCAAGCAGGTTTTTTTGATTTCTTAACTGATGGAGCAAGCCCAGAAGTGCCATGGCTCTCAACCGCCAAGCCTTGCAGTGCCAGGGCTGAGCCCTAGCAAGCCCTGGAACAAATTAAGCACTGGTAATCTATTGTACACAACAAACTGCACTATTTCAAAGCGAGCAATTTATCCTGAGGCCACTGAACTAGTTCTTGGCACAACAGAATCTCAGAATAACTTCCAAATGATGCTCTGTATCTGCAATTTCAGTGAGATCTGGGCCTGCAAACTAGGCCTACTTGGTTAGTGAGGACAAGCAAAATGTCTGGGTATGTCATGATCCTGTGTGCAGATTTACTGCAAAACCAGAGCAGCTATGGGCTCAGTCCTGATCAATGTTGAGTGCTTTCAAATCCCTCCTGCATCACATGGACTTGAGAGCAACAGGAAGGATCAGTCCCTTAAAATCTGCTTAGACTCCCAGCAGTTTGTTTATGCCTTGTTTACAAGATCCTCTCAAGTCACTGCTCGCACAAACTACATGGCTCTGTAATGACCAAAATCAATACTGAGTCCATTACTATGCAAAGGTTGTTTCTCAGTAGCTCAGGGAGGAGGCTTGCAAAGAAAGGTTTAAAAATGTCTGTTCGCTGCTATAGAATATATTACTGGAAAACACAGTTCCAGGCTGTCAGGTACAAGAGACATACAATCCTTCAAAATTGTAAGAGAACAAAGCTCTTCATTATGTATAAACTGGTGACAAAAAGACACATGGCAAGTTAATTTTTCATTTGTAAGCTGAAAAATTAAAGCAGGAGGTACAAAGGAGGAAGAGGGGTGAATGTACAGTAGGAGCTACTGGACGTTATGGTGGTACCCTGCTGTTCGAGTCTGGGTTGCACCTCTAAGAATGGCAGCAATGAGCCCCAGCCCAAGGGAATGGGGCCCTAAGAGGGGCTTTAAGCTACCTTTGTGTCCTTCCCATCCTGAGCTATTGCCATACTACCTGGAATTTCCACGGCGCTGGGGGCTGTGGTCCTGCCTCCATCACTGCCTTTCCTCGCTGTGCCAGGCCATTCCCAGACTCTGGTCCTGTGTGCTGCCATCAGCCCTCCGTCCCCATTCCTGAACCCTGACTTACCCTGCTTTGTCAGGTGAGCGCTCAGTCCTGAGTTAGTCCGCACCCGCTGGTCACCTATGGGTGGTTCCCAAGCAAGCACCCCCAGATACCACACTAGGAGTTCCTGTCCTCCAGAGATTGGGACCCACCCACTGCCCCGTCACCATAGACTCCTGTCCATCCATTTAACGCAGCAATGGATTTACCCAGCCTTCCTCGTGCACATCCTCTAAAGTCCACACAGCTTCAGGTGAAACTATTAGTTTATTGATTATGGTTTTAAGGGAGTATATAGCAAATCAATGCACAATCATTTAATAAAGCAATGGGGAGTTGCTGGAATCAAATACAAATATAAAACGCATACCGATCTAATGACACTATCTAGGATCACACTTTAGCTTATTCTCATTGTTTCCCACAAGTCTGTTTGTTTGGAGTTGAGCCAGCGTAGGCCCTCCTGGCCATGGAGGTAGGTTCAGCATCTTGTAGTTGCTTCTAAGATGGTGTTTCTCTGGCTTGTCTACTGTTGGTAGTGGCTGTCTCTTTCAGCCCCTCCCTCTCGGTGCTGCTGTGTGATTTCTTTTGTCCCACCTAAGCTAGGCCATTCACTTTGCATCACTTTTGTGAGGCACCTCTTCAACCTCTGTGCTGTTTAGGTGCTGCTGCTTTGTCCCCACTCCCCCCGGGCCATGTAACTTGCTTCACATGAATACACATACAGGATGCTGCAGGAAACATGATACCATAATCATCTCGAATGGTATTAGCACTCATAAAGGAACCTTGCGTGGAAAATTGGCCATCAGACCATACAAATGCATTGCAGAAGTGAACAGAAAAATTACACAGATCATAGCCTATGGCACATCATGTGATACTCACCCTGCCATCCTCCCAGTCTTCTGGGACTGATCAGGTGGTCCTTGGAAGAAAGCCGCGTAAAATCCTTTACACGGCTTTGGCTCTTTCCCCTGCTGTAAGTGAGCTGAAGCCAGCGAGAGGTGATGGCCTCAAGAAAAGCACTGTCCCCTTCCCCCTTCAACACATGCTACCTTGTCCTATAAGCTCAACAACTAAGAAATGACTGAATTTTGGGAATAGTTTGTATCCACTCTCTATGTTGACATGTCTCATGTATTGATACACTATGGAGCTGTTGATGGGAGCAGCTTTTTCCAAGAAAGAATTAAGAGCATTTTGCAGCTGACAAGTCAGTTCAGTGTAACTTGCCCCTTTGTGGAAAAGGACTGTCCCAGCAGTCAATGGTCCATGCTTCAAGAGGAAAACAAGGTCCCAGTCCAGTTCCCCTTGAAGCCAATACAACGAGTTCCAGTGCCTCGAGGAATGGGTAAGACTGGTAACAAACAGGCAAAGGGAGCGAATCCTCTTCTCATTTCGGGGCGGGGGGGTGCTCTTTCTAGGTGAGAGCTGAAGGACAATGGTAAGTTAGTGAGGCAAAACACGAGTAGCAATAGCTGTTCTGTTGATGGAGCGCCTTCAGAATATTAATTTTGTGCTCGTCACCAGTACTGAATTCTTAACCATTTTACAAGTGACTAATTTAGCTCTAGGGGTACGTCCACACTTGCAAGTTAGTTCAAATTAAGGAGGCTTAATTCGAACATAGTACCTGTCTACACTAGGCTTTCATTAGTTCAAACTAAGGAATTCCTTAATTCAAACTAATGAAAGCTTGCTGGCAGTTAGAACCAGTAACACCTACCAGTTAGTTCAAACTAAGCCCTTAGTTCAAACTAAGGATGATGTACACAAGGATTAACCCTTAGTTCAAACTTAAGTTCAGACTAAGGCTGGGATCGCAAACACACATCCTGTGGGCCGCGTGCTGCCCCTAAAGCTATTTCCTGCAGCCGCAACAACACTATAGTTACCAATATGGTTGTATGAAAAGGTTTCAGTGGTGCTGCCCTCGGGCTAACGTATGCGTCTCATACAGGTCTGTAGTAGTCCTCATGCAACCCTTGTGCTGATTTGAGTTTGAGACCCCTGAACTTAAGGGAAGTTAGTTGAATTAACAAAGTGGACTAATTTGAACTTTAGTTCACTTTAATTCAAACGAATAAGTTCAAGCTAAATTTGAATTTTAGTTTGAATTAACAAATTTGAACTAACTTTTCCTAGTGCAGACATAGCCTAAGAATTTCTAGGAACTTTGTCATTATAGTATTTTTTCCACTTTCAGTTAAATAGTTGTTGGCTCCTTCGGGAGATGAGCAGAGTTTAGGAAAGGTGGCTGGTTCAAGTGTGACCGGAAAAAGAATGAAAAGCATCTGAAAGAAATTTGGGACAGCCAGATTCTATCTGCATGAAACTCTTGCAAATGGAGAAAGTGAGATTTTTGGTACTTTGCCGATATAATAATGCCTTTAATTCCATTTTTTAAGCATTAAATCTTCGCAAGGCTGAAGTTGAACAAAGATTAACTTTCAACAACTTTTTTTTTTTAATTGCACTATGTTCCCCCTTTGGATGGTGGAGTTACAAGTATATTTAAATTCCAGGTTAAACTAGAGTAGGTGACAAATACATGGTTCAAGAGACAAGCTACAAGTAGACAATGTGCAGTCATGAACCTGAACATCTGTTCCAAGCTGCCAAGACTCCAATTGGAAAAACAAATATTTCCACTGTAAAACAACCAAGCCATCATCCTGAGCGGTGCAACAGATGTAAAAGATTCTGGCTTGACCAGCCCTGTGGCTTGGCTCTTTCTCTACAATGGCTGAGAATGTATTTATTTACACATTTCAAGAAACACACATTTGAAGCATGTGTACTTAAGCATATTTACAATATGTCTGTTAGTTCAAAGTCCATGGATTTCTTTATGTGCTGCTTTTGTTAAGCACATCTGCTCCTATTTATCATAAAGTCTAGTCACAGCTGGCCAGATCTTTAATGAAACCTTCCACGCACACACAAGTTCCACAGGGGGTGACCGTGTTAGTCTAGTCCAGCAAAACAAACAAGGAGTCTTGTGACACTTTTAAAGACAAATGAATTTATTTATCACATGAGTTTTCATGGGAGAAAATGCCACTTCATCACTGGTCCTCCATGAAACAAGGGGGAAGCTAATAACTGGGAAATGCTCATTGCTGGCAAGGTTCACACTTCCCAGACCGGAGCTAAGATCAAAGAGGAAAGAGACTTAAAATAACGCTGACGTAAGGAGGAATTACGTGGGTCATCAGCTGCAGCTGAAGATGAGCCGCGACAGACACGTTGCAGCAAATAGACTGTCTACCACAGCTGGAGGTATCTGGGCCGAAAGACACTTACTGAAACTTGCAGTGCAAGATTAAGGCCTAGGTAAAGCTGGCTAGAGTGCATTTTCGTTTATGCCTTTGCTCTTCACCTAAATAACTATTGCTGAAGCTGGTCTTCAGTCAGCTTCTGTCACAGGCTGCCAGAGAAGGTGTCACATGCAGCAACTCTGGGTTAACATGGTTGCTAAAGAGGG
>ML682071.1:3154881-3284214 GCA_007922195.1 Podocnemis expansa
AGGTGTCACATGCAGCAACTCTGGGTTAACATGGTTGCTAAAGAGGGTTGCACCCAGTGATCCAGTCTGAGTGGAAGGACTCTCTGGTTCCAGCCGGAGAGGGTGGTGAAAGGAGTAAAACGTGGCCCCAAAGGGATGCTCCCCTGAGGGACTGAAAGGGGGCTGAAGTGCAACTCGTCTTGTAATCATGACAATGCTGGATATTGGGTTCACACTTTGTGATTTCCCCATTAGTCAATGGGAGTCATGGCCCCACTTCAGATGTCTACCCTGCAGTGATCCAAAGCTAATTATAAAAATATAAGCCCACATTTTCTAATGGCACTTTGTTCATTAAGGCATAACCATCAAAAGTCTGCATCGCTTAAAGAGAGCATCTGATATTTGTTTTAACGTTTCCTAGTATAAAGAGATTCAAATGGAAATTCCTATATAATAAGGAAGCCAGCGCATACTTATTCCCTTTTATGGCACAGTATGTTTGCTTTTGTGTACTGTTAATTGGGCCTAAATTAGGCCTCAAAAGGAAAATTCTCATTAAAATGCTGATTAGTGATGTTGGCAAGCAGTTATTGAGGAGGCCTCTTTCGTCCTTTGGTAAGGTTTGAAATAGCAACAACAAATAGTAAAAATAACAGCAGTCTGCTTTCTCATACCAAGCGAAATAGTGTAGTCTCCAGGTCAAAGTCAATAACAATACAGAAGGACCCAGATCTTGTAATGACTGCTGTCTCTTCCTCATAGGGCCACAAATATGCAAAAGTGTCTATACACTGATAACAAAAGCTGCCCATAAAACAGTTTTGTGTTTACAAAGATCCCCTTAAATAATGAGTCTCTAAGTGAATTCACTAACTTTACTGAAAAATAGAAATGTCAGAAATTAATGGCACTCAGAGTACAGCCAAACTCATAGTTAACCATCTAAAGTACTGACAACACAAATGCTTATAGACAGGAAATCTTCACTCATATAAGAAATGCCAATAAAGTCACCTCAGGGTGGGATTCAGTTGGTGTCTAACTGCCGAAGCCCTGCAGGCACAACTAGCGTGTACAAAGTCCCCACCCAACTCTGTAGGTGCCTAACTTTCCACTCTTTAAGTCCCCTAAATGTCAGCCACTTGGGATATGCAGTCTCCTAAGGCTTAGGTGCTGTGGCCGACATCAAATCACAGTGCCTGCCGCCCCAGCAGGATCCACAAACCAAGGCCACGCAACACTGATGGCAAAATCACCGCCGTCCAATCAATACTTTCAGATCAATTTAGTGGTCTATGTTTTTGTAGTTTGTTTTAATCTCATGTATAGGGAAAAATGCTTTAAAAAGTGTTTTTTTTTTTAAAGACTCTGTTAATGTATTTCATTTTTAATTCAGAGAAACAATTGTCTACTTTGCCCACAGTGCACTAGCTGAACGTTGTTTGAATGGGTTACTGTTTTGGGGACTTTTTAAGTCCCTATATATCTTGAAGAAAACCTTCTTTGTGGAAATCATCCAACAGTGTGTCCTTCTGGAACTTAACAGGCAGCTGGAGGCCACCTTTTGGGAAAGGGCCATGACACATGCCAAGACAAAGCCTAAACACAATTGTTTGTCTTCCTTGATAACGTGGGCGGTAGTAAGAGAGACAAACCACATCTGAAGGCTCATGAACTTGACCAAAGCTGAATTTTTGTGGTGTCAACAGGAAGAGCTCTGCAGACTACCTGATTTATGCCAGTTTACTATACTTCCTTAGGTCCTTTAAATGAGAGGTCATGTCAAAGAGTCTTTTTATCCTGTCAAACTTTCCTAATGAGTGAACTAGGCAGATACTTGCACAGCAATCAGATTGCATTTGTCTGAAGCAGTGTTCATGTAGCAATCTAAGTCTACATTTACAATTTAGTTTGAATTAATGAGGATTAATTCAAACTAAATTAATGCATGGTTACACTGGCTTTCATTACTTTAAGGAATTCCTTAGTTTGAAGTAATGAATGCTTGCTTCAAAGTTATAAAACCTCACTTAACTTTGAAGTAACGGTTAATTCAAACTTATTAGTTCAAATTAACCCAATGGAGTTGCGTTAATTCGAACTAATTGTTCAAATTAACGCGGTTTGACCTTCTTTGTCCCAGGGTGCCTTCCTCTTTCTATGTCCTGGGCATGGGCAGGGCCCTTCTGGAGGCCATGTTGCCACACCTCCCATGGTGCCCCCTTCCTAAATCAAACTAACAAGTCCTGTCCATGGACATGGTGGTTCGATTTGGGTTTCTACTGGAGCCATGTTAGTTCAAATTAACCATTATTAGTTTGAATTAACTAATTCAAACAGTTAATTCAAACTAACTTCTTAAGCGTAGACAGCCTAAGTGTCCCATCAGTGCTCTTCCTGAAAGAAAGATTACCAAAAATAAAGGCAGCTCTAGCAGACTTTTTTTTATTGCACTTTCCTGAAGAATGCAGTCAAGAAAAGACCTAAATAGATTCAAATGAGATTTATGAAGGGAAATATAAAAAGAACAAAATATGTTCCATGCTAAATATACTGCGCTAGGTTCTTATATCTTTATATAAAGCTGAGAAATGAAGGCAGACACTATGGATTTACTTTGGTATGATACAGCTCAGAATCAGCTCACTAGTCATACACCAAGGATTTTACAACTGATATCAGGAATAACCAACAACCTTACTCAACCACCGGAGCCGATGAATGCTATCTTATGATGCAACTAGTAACTGCTGCATATAGCTGAACATTGAATGTCAATGTACCACACGTTGCAGTTTTTAAATGCTGTAGGCATGGGCTCGGTTAATGTATTATGTTTGATAGGCCGACTTTGGTCTGTGACGCTTCCCAGTTTTCTCCAGCAGAAAGCTAGACTCTCCTGCTGTGGTCTTATTTACCTTGTGGAGTTCCTAACAGCCTAGGTCCTCAAAGGTTGAGATTTGATAAATGGAAAACTTGAGACAATTAAGATACCATGATATAACTGTCTAAGAACAGGAGGACTTCCTTTCAAGAACCCGAACCTGGGAGCTGTTGCACTCCAACTGACTGTGTGGGGAAAACTTAATTGCTCAGTATCAAGCATTAAATACTCAGCTGCAGCCTCTTATGCAGGCAGAATTTCCTTTGAGCTAATTTCTGCCCTGACCGTCACCCATTGTGCAATCTTGCTGAATATCACTTAAAAGCCACTAGAATGTGGGTCATCAGCTTCCATGAGTACTGCAGAAAGGGATCTGGGTGTAGTAGTGGATCACAAGCTTAATATGACTTAGCAGTGTAATACTGTTGCCAAAAAAAAAAAAAAAAAGCAAATGCCATTCTGGGGTGTATTAACAGGAGTATTGTGAATAAGACGCAAGAAGTTATTTTTCCACTCTACTCTGCACGGATTTGGCCTCAGATTGAGTTCTGCACCCAGTTTTGGGCACCGCATTTCCAAAAGGATGTGGAGAAAGTCCAGAGAAGGGCAGCAAAAATTTTTAGAGGTCTGGAACATGTGACCTATGAGAGAAGATTGAAAGAGCTGGGTTTGTTTAGTCTAGAAAAAAGGAGACTGAGGGGATATGAGAACATCTTTCAAATACCTAAAAGGTTGTTTTTAAGGAAGAATGAGAAAAATTATTCTCCTTAATCAGAGAGTACACCGTCAGGGTGATTAAACACTGGAATAAGTTGCCTCGGCAGGTTGTGGAATCGCCTACGTTGGAGGTTTTGAAGAGCAGGTTAGACAAACCCCTGTTGGGGACGGTTTAATAGGGGTACTTGGTCCTGCCATGAGTACAAGGATGTGGACTCGATGACGTGTCATGGTCCCTTCCAGTTTCAATGAGGATTTTGCTTCAATGTAGATGATGATGTGGCCAGGTCCTAAAGCTTTCACTCCTCTGTTTTTTATTACGGCCAGGACCCAGGAAGAGGATTTCTGTCACCAATGTGGGTTCTTTGGGGTGGGGGGTGAGGCTGTTGTTGTGTTTCTTTACAAGCCTGTCTATATAGTGTTTTGTCATTCCTTTTCATTGGCCATGCTCCAGTTTTACGCCTGAAGCCAAACAGCACTTTGCTAATCCCATGTAGTGGTGAAGGACACTGAAGATTGTGTCCTTCCTCTACTTTGGCTGCTCTGACAAGTTGGTTATTGGTTTTACAGGGTTAGGCGTAGTGCCGGTAAAGGACTACCTCAGAAGAATAGCACGGCCTTAGTTTTAAAAACTTAGTTGCTCTGTATCCTCACTGCTGCTCGGTTCAAACCAGGTCAACTACTCCCATGCAACTACATGTACTTGCTTTACTGTTGTGTCAAGGGGTGCCTGTAAACTTTGGCAGAGAAAAGAAATTAATCTTTCAACCCGTAAGCATTTAGTCTATTTTTCTGAGAACTGGAATGCAATCTGGAACTGGCTCAGATTACTTGAAGTCCCTCTGCCATCACCTACTCCTAGGAGCTGGTCCAAACCTCTTCTCGTCTGCACTCAGGCAATCCTAAATGCAAGCAAGGGCAGGGCATGGTTCATTCAACAAACATTTTTCTTCTTGTGAGGAATCATGTCAGTTTGCTTAGTTGCGTGCCAAGTGGAAAACAAGCATCAATTTAAAAGTAATCCAAGGCTGTCAGTAAGGGCTTGCACTTCAAAACCCAGCCTAGGGCCACTTCCAGGATTTCTGCCAGGGCAAGGGGGGGAATTCCATCCCTTCAAGATGCACGCTGCTTGATTGCAATGCCACCGCTTTGCAATGCTAAAGTATGATTATCTAAATACATGGCTTCAATCTTAGAGTGAGGCAAAACATTTTGGATAAAATCGTCATGTCAAAAAAATACAAATTTTGGCCAACCAAAACATTTAGTAAATTCATGTCTCTTTGGGTGAGCTTGTTTCAGTTGAAATGGAAAAAAGAAAAATGTTTGGAATTAGTTCACATACCCCCCCACCCCCAGTCCAGGCTTGATTCCCAACAAAAATGCTGGTGGTGGCTCCCTCTTATAACTTTTAGAGCAGCAGTTCCCAACCTTTTCCTTTATGCAGACTGCTACATCATCATGGAAAGCTTTTGTGGACCACGTTCTAACTGCCAAATGTGCAAAGAGTATCAGTTCACACTGACGTCATGCAAAAGTGCCACTACATAAATTCAGAGAGTGTTATATTACACAAGGATGTGTGTGAAGGAAACTACAATTCTTAATAATAGTGTAATGTTGAATACGATACATAAGAGGTACATGGGATGATTATTATTAATAATTTATCTTCCCTGGTCCGCACCATGGACCACCTGCAGTACGCTCATGGATCACTGGTGGGCCATAGACCACAGGCTGGGAACCACTGGGTTAGAGCGTTCACATGGTGTATTGAAATCCCCACTCTGGAACAGGAACCCAGATGTCCACATTTTGATGAGCGCCCTAGCCAAAGAATAATTCTCCATCTCTCTCTCACACATGTGCAGCCCAATGAATATTCAAGTATTTAATACATAGTGGAGCAGCTTCAACAGGAGAAACTACAAAAGAGCTGTGCAGCAAACAAGGAGTCCTGGGGCACTTAAAGACGAACACATTTATTTATTGCATGAGCTTTCCTGAGGCTTCTTCAAAGTGCTGCCTGATGAAGTCAAATTTTCTCCAAGCTCATGGAATAAATAAATGTTAGTCTTGAACCCAGGAGTCCTTGTTTGTTTTGCTGAAATACACTAACAGGGCTGCCCCTTTGGGACTAAAAGATCTGCATCAAAATACCCCCTAGCCTGCTGGATAGGCATTCTTCATGGGAGCCCCAAGTTCAAATTTTGTTAATGCTTAAGGGAACACCCTTCTTTGTCAACATAGGGCTTCTTTTGAGCAAAAACAATTTTGACAAAAGCACAACTCTTCTGGCTTTTTCATTCAGCAAAATATTTCAGTTTCGGTCAAACCAAGTGTGTGTTATATGGTGTGGGTTTTTTTTCCTGCAGTGCCATCAGACTGAAAACAAACTGTTATGTGCACAGATTTATTGAAAATTCAGTGGCCCAAAGGCTGGTATTTTGAGGCTTTAAAAGTACCTCTGATCTAGGGCTTTCTGTATGGTCCTCTTTTATTTATAGTCCCAAATTTGCCTCTGCTCCATGCTGACCTCGCAGACTGACTTGTTTTTGTGATAACAGAAGTCAAATCAATAATAAATTTTGAAACTTGTCACAGCTTCTGCTTCACCTAGTTCACTGTGGAACAGAAACTAAGATGCGCTTTTGGCTCCTGGGAAGTGGAGGAGACGGAGGGGGAGATGAGTCTATAAACCAATATGTATTTACATGAGCCTGTTAGGAAAGTTATAGCTGCTTTTCCATCCTGCATTTTGCTTTACCCAAAACGTAGGTCTCTTGGGTATCTTTTCCCTTCATTTGGTAACCTGTCATTTTTCCTCTTTACAGCCGCCTAAGACAGATAAGTTGGGAGGGACAGGCGTTTAAGGTGGGAGGGCATCTGCAATAGGGACAACCCCTTTGAATGCTTGTATGTGTATCTGATCAGTGGGAGAGTTCCCCCAAACATGAAAATCTTCCGTGCTAAGCTTGTAGCTACACTTTTGTATAAACCTGAAATAAAATGACATGGTCAGACGAATGAATTTAGCAGCTAGCTCTTGTCAAAAACAACTAACTACACTGGAAGAACCAGGTATAGTTAACATGGAGCTGTCTTGGAGGTTAGACAGGGCAATGTCTTTCCAGCAACACTCACTAAGTGCTGAGTCCTGTCCATGGCTCAGTTGCTTCATGCTAACTAGGCCTCTCCTAACTGTAGTCAAGAACCAACTGTTATGAACTGGTCCACTGACAGATATTTTGAGAGTGATGAAGTGCACTTACAACATGAGCCATGTGTGATCTTGATAAACAGGAATTTAAAAACTGCATTACTGCATTTCCCTAGCATCTTTCATGCTACAATATCCCAAAGTTTGCCATTACTACATAAATGTCACACCTCCTGAAAGTCACTATTTAGAGCACAGCCACGATAGGACAAGAAACTATGTCAAGACAGCAGAGGAAAATGAGTGCCAAGGGATTTGTAATGTCCCCAAAGAGCTAACAGAACCATCTATTTTTAAATATATTTAAAAATATTTTCATTGAGAAATCTGTACCGTTACAAAAACATGCCGTGGGTAGGGGGAGCATTAGAAATCCAACTAGAATAAGCAGAATTGGCCTATAACACGAGTAAAAAAGGTAAAAGGATTATTTGAATTACTGTTTTAATTGGAAGAATGAGAGAACCTTAAGCAAACTTCTTTGAAACTCATATTTTTAAAAAGCTGCTTAATTTTCAAAAATGGTGAATGCCTAGAATCCAGAAAACACTATGGAATGGGAGGAAATATCCCAAATCATACAAATTGCTTTACAGTACCTGACTCCTGTTACATCTATTCCAAAATCCTCTTGCCAACAGCCACCAGCACCAGATATATCTCAGAAACTGCCCCCAGTAGTCAGGAATTTAAAAAAAAACTGGTGGGGGAAAAAAGCTTAAAACCTTTTTTAAACAACAAAAATAGTGTATTCTGTAATGGCTACCTCCTTATTCATTTACTATAGGGTGCAGTAAACTGAATTTTTATCATCATGGAGCAGAATTTACAAAAATTAGTCAAGTGTAAATACTGGAATTTCACATTAGTGATATACCACAGGGTAGGGGTAGGATAAAAGCAAATATTAGTGTAAAACAATGACTAGAATAGCTACCTTTTACTATTTTATCCTATAGGACTACAGTTACATTTTTAAAGCCCTCGCAGTAGTGCAAAGTTGCTTTCCTCTCCTCAATTATATTCCACCATTTCCGCAATCAAATGTGCCCTCAGCTCCTGAACGGGTGACAAAATCGAGGGCAATGCTTCAAAATGCATAAGGAAGGGGATGTGTTGCTAGGCAACAGGTTCATAGTGCCATAAAAGGAGCCCAGGAAGAAGTAATCTCCCCCACTCCAGTCCCACTGCTGAAAGGAGAGACTGGGCTGCCTAGAGCTGCCTGTCGGTGCCGGATTGCAAAATCCTCCAAGCAGCCCTATCTCAGTGGGGATCCACAGCCCTGTCTGTGATGTGAGACAGACAAGGAGTCTGGTGGCACTTTTAAAGACTAACAGATTTATTTACGGCATGAGCTTTCGTGGTGCATCACCTGGTTGGGGGGGGGAGCAGCTACCAGAGCCAGGACCTGATCCTTTGTGCTCACAGGAGTCCACAGCTTGACCAGAGTCCTGCCGAGTGCCAACGGGGCAGCTGTGTTAGTCTAGCTCAGCAAAAAAAAAAAGCAAGGAGTCATGTGGCACTTAAAGCCTAACAAATTTATTTCTCGTATGAGCTTTTGTGGGAGAAAAATCCCATCTTCAAAGCATCTGACGAAGTGGGATTTTTCTCCTGTGAAAGCTCATGCGACAAATAACTGTCAGTCTTTAAGTCAGGGGGCTCAAACATGCACCACATGCAGCCCCTACAGCTATTTCTTGTGGCCCGCAATGACACTTTTCTTACCGATATTTGCAATGGTGCTGTATGAAAAGGTTTCAGCGGTGTGGCCCTTGGGCTAATGCACTAGACCTCATGCAGCCTTAGTGGTGGTGTGAGACCCCCGCTTTAAGTGCCAAAGGACTCCTTGCTTTTGCTTTTTTTTTTCGTTTTTGTTCCCCTGCCTGAATGCTGAAGCAGGTGGGTTGGGGAAGGCAACCCCATTTTCTTGTTGCAAAGTGCTGGGATGGCAAACTAGCTAATTTTCCCAGCTTAAGGAGGGGCAGCCCTGCTCCCCAACCCCAAATCCTTGGGCCATTCCCCACTGCCCTGGGGGCCCCCATGCTCCTGCAAAAATCCCCCCTTATTGCCCCTCCCCAAATCTGATCATCTCCTGCTGTCCCCTGCTTCCCAAACAGCATCCCCTAGCTTGGAGGAGGAGGGTCCCTTGCTCTCCCCTAGCGCCCCCAGTCTCCCAGCCCAGCTGCTCTCGCCCGCCCCCTGCAGGCTGCACCGGGAAGCGCCTCGCTGCGCTGGCCCCGCCTCCCCCCCGCCCCTCAATGGAACAGCCGAGCCCCGACTGCCCCCCCCCTCCATTGGCCCAAAGTAGGTCACTCCGCTCCTTCACGTGACCAGGGCCGCCGGGACGCAGGCGGGGCCCCAATGTGACGTGAGAGGGAGGCACGGACGGGGCTGGCAACCAGAGCGCGACTCTCAGGTTCGTGCCTGGCCGAGTTGGTGCAACGTGCTTCGGGCGGGCGCCTTTCTGCCCTGCAGGTTGTAGAGTCTGGCTGCCTCTCAGCCAGTGGGGTCCCTCCCCTGGGAGCATCAGGCAGTGAGTTTTGCTGCTGCTTATCCACAGGGTTAGTGAGGTAGGGAAAATAAACAAGCAGTCCTGTGGCACTTAAAGACTAACACATTTATTTATTGCATGAGCGTTCGTGGGAGAAAAATCCCACTTTGCCGGATGCTTTGAATATGGGGGAAATTACAGAATGGGGAAATTCCCCATCTTCAGGCATCTGGTCAAGTGGGATTTTCTGCCATGAAAGCTCATGCAATAAATAAGTTGCAAAGGGGCAACCATGTCTAGAAAACCGAAAAAAGCAAGGAGTCTTGTGGCACTGAAAGACTAACAGATTTATTTATCGTATGAGCTTTCGTGGGAGAATATCCCACTTCATCAGACGCTCCCCTCTTCAAAACGTCTGATGAAGTGGGATATTCTCCCACAAAAGCTCATGCGATAAATAAATCTGTTAGTCTTTAAGTGCCACAGGACTCCTTGTTTGAACTAGACCAGGGGTCTCAAACTCAAATCACCATGAGGGCCGTAGGAGGATTAGTACGTTAGCCCAAGGGCTGCACCACTGAAACTTTTTCACTAACAGGCGACCCTCTTTGGAACTGGAGGTAGGGAATGAAACTGCATCCCCCTCCCCCTGTCTAGTTCTGGGCCAGCAGTGACCTTGCACTGAATTTGCAAGACACAAATGTTGCTTCTCCAGGTTGCTCACTCTGGTGGGGACTCCTGCAAGCTAATTCCTTATTGAAGAGACAGTCGGGACCTTGCAGTCACTGGATTATTAAGGTTAGGGCTGCTGTGTGGCATCAGGTGCATCTGCATGTAGAGCCAAAGGGAGGTGGTATTTATTTAACCCGATCGAGCAGCTGCCATAGGGTGACCAGGCAACAAGTGTGAAAAATAGGGACAGGGCTGGAAGATAATAGGCAGCGAAATAAGAAAAGGTCAAAAATAGTGGGTCTGTCCCTATAAATGGGGACATCTGATCCCCCTAAACTGTTGAAAGACTCAGCCGTTGAGAGCAGAAGCAATAACCGAATGGGCTTGACTCCTTGCTGTCATCAAGTTACGGTGGAAATGAAGGAATCCCAGCTGTCAGCCTAGGCAGCTAGTTCAGTATAGACCGTTACCCAGCATGACTTCCACTGTCTGTCTTCTGCTTTGCGGTGTCTGTGGTGGAAAGATCCAGGACAACATTGTCTGCTGATACCTGCAAGAGCAGGTCTATTAATGAGAAGCTCATTTGAAAATACTCCTCCATTGTCCACTGCCTATAATTCCTCTTCTCTCTGAAGTAAGGCAAGAAGGTCTGGCAGACTGGCTTTCCTTTAGCCAAGAGGAGACCTAGCGTGCAGTCCGTAAACTGAAATCTGAGAGAGGACCCCTGAGTTACCAAAGGCAGGAAAGAGTATTGTTGTCTGACAGCTGCGTCGTCCCCTCCAAACCATCTATGCTGGGCCCTTCTGCTCCATATTTATATCTTGACTCAGTTGTGCACTTCATGGCAAAGGCCGGGATATTCAATGCAGCTTTAGACCAGATCGATCCGGTATTCACCACATCTTTACCTCGAGACAGCCTTTTGTGAAGACAGCCCAATTTGGTAAGTCATACACAACCCTTTTTATAGAGGTCTGTCCTTTGATTTGGCACATCAGGCAAGCTTGTGGGATCCGATAAGGCAACCTGTCATCCCTGGGAAGATAGTTCTGTTTATAGAACAGCTCTGTGTTTGAGTCAGCAATCACGCCTGTATCTATTTATTTCCATGTGAATTTGGCTAGATTGCATCATGTCGCCATCAGTCAGTATTGGCATTGGTTGGTTAATGGCTAAGCTCGAGGCAGCATATGTGGATATTGAGCAGAGCAACATATTGCTTCAAGACTTTGAATGTACCAATGATATCTTCTTGTTGGCTCAGTCTGGTGAATTGCTGCAAGTGACGACTCAATGTTCAGGCAAGAAACATCCTCCGTTAGTGACTATTAATCCAGATAAAACTAAATCCCTAGCTATTTACCATCAAGTAATTTTCAACTGTAGACTAGAACCAGCTCAATATTAATCGGTCCAGTGGGCTACTGTCAAATATTTGAGATGTGTCATATAGACACTGCTGGACAATGCTTAAAGGACATGGACACTTGCATAGCAGCAGTTGCTGCCATGGTCTTGGTCTTTGTGGAGATGACCTGACATCATGTTTATTACAGAGCTGTGGAGCTATGGACCAATGGTTAAGTTACTGACTTACGCCTCTTAATTATAGGCAGAACACGGAGACTTTTGCCACTGCCTTCCATTTGATAGGCTCTTGCTGCTGTCTTAGCTTCTTCCTATGTCAGTTTGGTAGCTTTCGCCTCCACGTCTATGCGGCATTTCCTTGTTATCCCTGGTCTGCCTTTATCACCGCTTGCCTGGAGAATTCCAGTCCAGTTTCCATCTTAAGTTATTCAGGTTTTAATTCCCTCCACCCTAGTCATCTCCATTTTCATTCCATACCTTTCTGTCCTATTGGTTTCTGTTTCATTGCCCTCCAGAGTTCTTTGTTGTGATTTTTTTTCTGTTCAGCTAATATTAAGGATCTGTCTAGGGAAGCTGTTTATGCAAAGTGGGCATTCAGGTAGCAAGGTCTTAATAAGTCTCCAAATACCAGCACCATATAATAAGACAGACTTTACAATGGTGTTAAATATTCACAGTTTATTTCCGAGGACAAGTTTTCTGTTTCTCCAGATCAGCTTCACAGTTGCAAAAGCATGTAGTGCCTGCATCTCTGTTCCCTCATTTTACTTACAAGACAAGATATATGAAACATCTGTCCTCTTCTCTGTCAATCCCAGAAAGTGTTAATGTTGTTTCCTGTTGTGTGTTGATCTCTTCACTGTTTTAGTTTTCTCAGTGTTGACTTTCAATCCCATTCATTGTGTCCTAGGCTGGAAGGAAGATTGTTCTGGCCGGCATGTCTCTATGGGCATGGCATGGGATAGCCATCTAATGTCATCTGAAAAGTGAAGCTTGCTTCTGCATGACAGCCCTTTGCATGTCGTTGGTTTGTTCTGTGGTCTTTCTCATTCCCCAGTTCATCATCAGTGAAAAGCCCATGGGTGATGTGAGACATCACTAGTACTCTCAAATGGCTTAATTAGTTTATTTGTATGTATTATCTGGCATGTCATACTTGCACAGAAGTTCTGAATGACAGTCACAAATTTTAGTGGGCTTCCAAAGTAGTATAGCAACTGCCACTATATCAGAGATTTTTTTGAAATCTGCAATAGTCAAGGGCTGACTGCCATTCAGTCAACAGGTCTTTGTTGATGTGTAGGGCTACTGTGTGATCTACATGATATTTCTTGTCTAGTCTTCAATCTACAACTGTGTTTATTCAGTCAAGATTAGTGTAAACTTTACTTGGGACAGACATCATTTGACTGCCTTTCCAGTTTTTGCACTGACTGAGGTCTCCTTTCTTCGGCATATTCACTGCATGATCCTTTCCCCGCTCAGTTGGCATTGTTTTCTTCTCACATCTTTTGTAAGAGGCCTGTCAAAATGTCAATTGTGTTAAAGTCTGCCTTGATAAACTGCAGGAGATGTTATCTGGACCTTGTGCCTTTCTATCTTTTAACTGATTGATTGCCCTCTCTACTTCCATTTTGGTGGCAAATATTAGTTCAACATTGAGATCTTCTCCCCTCTTTGTGTCTGGAATATTGGCCACTGGCTTGCCAATCAATAGTTGACTAAAATAATGCCTTCATATTGTGCTAATGTCTTTGTGAAGTTGCCTGTGTTGTCTCTGGCTGGCCTTTTGATGTTTTTTTTCCAGAAAGTATGTTTTATTCAATGTTATGCTCAAACAAATCAAGCTAGCCCAGAGGGAAAGGAAAACTTCTCTGAGCAGCTACAGATTGTAGTAGATAACATCCTGAAAAGAGTGGTCCTCTGAGTAATGAAGGCATGAATGTTAAAGTTGGGGGCAAAAATGCTGGCAGGGAAGTAATTATGGGAAAACGAGGCCATAGCAAAATGAATAAAAATGGTGAACTGTTTGCGGATTTTGTGTGGATTGGAGGAAATTTCCCTGAACATATTAAATATAAGGTAACTTGGAGGTCACCATCTCACAAAAATGAGAGCAAACTGATCACGCCGCAATGAGGCACCAAAGGAGAAGAACTTTAGAAGATGTGCACAACAAGAGCACCACTGTTACTGGACTGGCCCACACATTAACGGTAGTGAAATAGAGAATAAAAGTAAGAATAAAAAAGAAATCCGAGCAACAGAGATGCCAATGTTGTAACATCACCAAGCTAGAACAGCTGACAATACAACAAGAGTTCAGAATTATGCAAACATGTAGATGTCAGGCTCTAAAGATGAAGATTATAGAACAGTAAAAAGCAGATGCAAGCAGGTAAAGGAAGCTTTCACTGAAACTTGTGAAGAAGTGCCGGGGTCAGGAAGAAATGCCATAAATGGTTATCTGAGAATACATGGAAGAAAGAGGTGAAAGATGTAAAATTAAACTACACCAAGCAAGACACGAATACAGACGCAGTGACTCTAGGAGAAATATGCTGTAAAGAACAGAAAGGTGCCCCAAAAGCACTAGGAAGGACAAATGAGGATTTATAAGCAGAGATGCATAGACCACAGTAGCACATAAAGACGTTGTACAATGTAAGTGGCTAGTTGTCAGGAAGAAAAATACCAACCGACCAGAACTTTAGCTATACTAACTTTATATGACACTGAAACGTGGGCACTGAGGAAGGTCAGTTCCTCTTGTCTTTGCCAGCTGCTCCGTATTAAGTGGCAGGACAAGGTCAGCAATGAATGTTTCTATAGTTGAACCCAGCGACAGCTTCCACGAGCACTAGTTCTGTTTCAACAGCTCTCATAAAAGGGATGTATTATAAAGATGGAAGACGAACCAATTTAAAAGCACATTGACACAGGAATATTACTAAATGGCCAGTGAACACCTGGTCATGAAAAACTTTAGTGGCACAAGGTTGGCAGTGACGGACATCGACTGAACAATTAGGACCTAGCTGGTGATTGGTCGAGGTTGTGTTCGACCTGCAAACGAGCAACATCCATTTGGGGTTTGTCTCTAATCAGGATCAAAGTAATGCCCATTACCAATACTAATGTGATCAAGCATAATAATCAATGATTCATTAATGTCTTCACATATACTTTGCATTACAGTTAAATCCCGCAGCGTAGACACTGAAGAGACGATTGCCTGTTTATGATTGCGCCTGGTCTTACCATGAAATAAGAGAGTGGAAGCAGACACAGGAAATCAACAGAGGGCATTTTCACCATGAGGAATATAGGGAGAAGGGTGAACTAACCCTAACCCTAAACTTCAGACAGAAAACCATGGACTGGGAAGTGTCTACATGTAAAATCCTATTCATTCTACAGCCTTTAGCATGTGACGTGGATAATGTGCTCTGCAACATTTTAAAACTGCTACAGGTTTATTAGAGCCCATTTATACTCACACTAGCACAGATAAAATAAGCTGCGATCTGATATGTTGGTATTGTTCTTAGAATAATGGCTACTGTGTTATAACTTAAGTCATTAGTTCTCAACGTAGCTATGGTGTCTCACTTAAATGCAAAGAAAACCTTATATTAAAGATCTGGCCATCTTTTTATGTGTGAACTGACACAGTTAAATTTGCAATATAGGTGGGCTCTACCAAAAGTGGAAAGATTGATGCATTTAGTTTCTCAGATTGCCTAGAAGAGAAAAAGGAAACAGTTAACAGAAATTGGGGCTTCAAAAATATTTGGATTTATACTAACTTGCCTGAACACACTTTGAAAATCTTGCTGACCAGGATTTTGTGATGAAGACACTTGGGCTATGTCTACACTGGAGGGTTAAGTTGATTTAACCAGGCTTAAGTTGACATAAGTTACTCCCTGGCCACATCTGGAGTTCACTAAGTCAACTTAAGCACTTGCTTAAATTGACTTAATCACACTCACCCTTAAAGTCAACTTAACAAAACATGGTCATTAAAGTTGGCTTTATAAAGTCAACTTAAGCCAGAGTCCCACTTACAGTCCATTTTATTAAGTCGACTTGAAGTGGGTCCCCTCGGCTTAAGTTGACTTTATAAAGTCAACTTAAACAAATGGGGATGCTCTAAGTCCACTTAATAAAGTCAACTTTAAGTTCCCCCATCTTCAAAGCATCTGACAAAGTGGGATTTTCCTCCCATGAAAGCTCGTGTGAAAAATAAATCTGTTAGTCTTTAAATGCCCCAGGATCCTTTTTTTTTGCTTGGATTATACGTGGTCTCTGGTTCCTTTAATTGCTTCTCTCTGGCCTCCACTCATGCAGGTCTAGACGCATTTTATCCCTGGGAGTTTTTTGTGTTATGTGGTGTCAAATAATGAAAGAGACAAGCTTGGATCTTATTGTATTTAATTCAATAGCCTATTTCATTAGATTTTTACCTAGTATATTTTGCATTAGGTAGATAATAAGCATAACAGAGTTCAATAGCTTTTCTCTCCTTTCTTGAGCTTTCATTTTATATCCTAATTCCAAATTCATACTGTTTGTTACTGGTGTTTCCCAGACTCTCCATTACCTTTGCATCTTATATTTCTGTTTATCCTTATTGTTTCTTAATACTCAATCTCATCATTTCTCTTCCTTATTTATGCACACCTTGAATAGAATATCATTCCTGTACCAGACAGGCACGCAACATGACCAATCATTCCTCTCCTCTTGAAGTCATTTACTTTGTACAGTACTTAGGTAATTATAGTGTCCAGTAACTAGCAATTAGGGCATTTTATGCACGAATGCTATGCGTGCAATCATTTAATAATCCAGTAGCTTTTTCTCACTGGGTGGCTTTTACTGGCTTGCTATTATCATGTTACACCTTGAAACATCTCCAATCTCAAACTGTAATAGCTCTGTGCTGTTTTAAGGTTCTTTCGTATTCTTTTTAATTGTTCTCCTTAATTATGTTAATGCTACAATTTCTCTAAAACACTAGATGATCACTTTAAGTCCCCAGGTTTTGGCTAGGCCAGTGCTGTCATACTCTTTTGGTGTGGAGTTGAGATTTATTGAGGGTTTGCGGGTTACCGCTAATTATAGCTGGACCACAAACAAGGAATCCTGTGGCACATTTAAAGATTAACAAATTTATTTGTTGCATGAGCTTACATGCTGTGTAAATGCATGATTATGTAAATAAATTGGTTAGTCTTTAAGTGCCACAGAACTCCTTGTTTATTTTTGCTGAACTAGACTAACACGGCTGCCCCCCCAGGATCTTTAGCTGGTCTGTTTGTGTAAGTACACATGAAAGTGCCTAGAATCACAGACACCCTTTTACTGTTTTTTTCCTGGGAATAAGTGGAGAAAATCCTAGTTCTTAATACTCCATCTGGCAGCACGTATTGCAGAACGTGACTTTTGTCTTTAACTACTAGCCATTCAAAAGCAAAGAAGTCAAAGAAATTTTCTTTCTGTAAAGAAATTAATAGACCAGTGAGAATATACTTTTTCCCTTTTTGGATACATAACCAGCACAAAATAACTAAGGGATTGAACTGGAGGAAAACTTAATAGCATTAAATAAGGGAAAGTACAACTTGGCTAAGTGATAACCAGCCAGGTTGAGGAATAAAGGATGTAAGTGTTTATAAGTATGGGAAAGGGTATAAACACCAACAGTTTAAAGTGACAAACATAATGAGTACTTTGATCCAGAGGTGGGGAGTGAAAGCCTATGTGGATACAAAAGGGGCTGTAATTGAGAATATAGTCACAGAAATTAAAGATGGAAAAGCCCCCATCAGAAACAGAAAATATAGCTAGAATATCAAGAAACCTTCCCTGTGGTGAAATCTATCGTACAGGGGAATAGCCTTCCACCAAGTGCTAGAAGGCGCAATCCCTTACTGGAGTGAGATTAACTAAAAAACATTGAAACTGAACTGAAATTCTGTTGAGTTTCTTTTCTCTCTAGCTACATGAAAGCTATAAAATAAACAAGCTATAGTGTCAAACTCTAGAGGGGTAGCCCTGTTAGTCTAGTTTAGTAAAAGAAATAAGGAGTTTGGTCGCATTTTTAAAGATAAATTTATTTATCGCATGATTTTCATGGGTAAAATCCCACTTTATCAGATGCATGAAATGGAAACTAGGAAACTGTGTGATACCATGGTAGTACCTAGAGCCCAGAATGATTTGGGTGGTTTATAAGTAAACTAGATAACAGAGCCGTAACTAAATAATTCTGCATCCCTTACATTAGCCAAGCACCTTGGGTGAGCGGCGTGGACGCGCCTGTTAATGGAGCCACTCTGGCATACCTGGAGCAAAGCTCCACTCACCCACAGTAGTTACGGCTCTGCTAGATAAAAACAAACAAGGTGTCTGGTGTCACTTTTAAAGACTAACACGTTTATTTATCACACGAGCTTACGTGGGAGAAAATCCCACTTTGTCAGATGTTTGAAGATGAGGAACCTACAAAAGTGGTAGTTTGTCCCATGAAAGCTCCTGCAAGAAATAAATTTGTTAGTCTTTAAAAGTGACACCAGCCTTGTTTGTTTAGATAAATACAGTATCACTTCATCCACATCTCACCTAGCACTCCCAAGTGTCATCAAAATATGAGATTCCTCCTCACCCATGTAAAAATTATTGGTTTGGGGATGTGTTCACTGTAAAAATGTTTTTCAGTCATGCCACCAAACTAAACTTTGTTGCAAAGAACGTTCAGGTTTGTTAGTGATTTTGGGGGGTGGGTGACTTGCTGAGCTGAGCAAAAAGGATTCAGAAGTGCTATTATGCTAGAAACTGCCAATAAATAGATATACTTGGTTATTCCAGTTTCCCTAGTAGAAGTTAAGCTGAGGTTCAGAGGGTGAACCAATGGTATAGGAATGTTCCCAAGTAGGAAAAATAAAAGGCAAAAGGAATCATCTTTTCCAGAATCAGCAGCATTCATTCCAGTTATGAGCTGATCTCACTTGGAATTGCTACAGATGCTTTCACTTCGATGGCTTCCTTGCAATAGCTGCCAGTGAAATCCAGGGTTGTCAATCATCTGTGTTGCCAACTCTTTCTCTAGAATTTTGAATGCTGCAATTTTGGGTGTTTCTCTTTGGTGTTGCAAAGAAAACCTTGAAAAAAGTGCACCTAAAGGCTCAAAAGACGTGGAAGGAGAACCCCAAAAGCATTTTTTTAAGCTTCTGATTTTTGTGGTTTGGGGGGGAGGGTACTTGCAGGGGCTGACTCATGATTTTTGGAGGTTTGAAGTTGTATTTTTCTCTTTCTGTTCCATGAGATCTTGGGGAAGGAGGGTGTCAACACCTAATCAGATGGGAACCTCATTAATCATCTCTTGAGTCCCATTGCCATGTTCAATGTTTACAATTCCTGTTAAGCTCCTGTGCCCCTGTGTGAATGTTTGATTTCAGGCACGCTCTGTGCATGTTCTGGTTGGTTTACCTCATGCTCTAATGCATCAGGAATCCAGGATAGGTCAAAAATTCAAACTCATTAAAATTCCTCCCGGTTACTGTGGAAACTAACTGATCACAGCTTGAAACCCTCCAGTGCAGACCTTGGCTCAGAGCTCCTGTGCGTGTGTAACCCGGAGGAGAGCTGATGGACAGCCCCAGATTGCACTGGCAGCTAGTGCCAAAGAAACCATCCATCACAAAGCAATAAATCAGAACAAACAAGGAGTCCTGTGGCACGTTTCAAGACTAACACTTTTTTTTTTTTTTTGCATGAGCTTCTGTGTGAAGTCCCACAATAGGATGCGGTAGACAGGGCCGTAACTACAGCGGGAGGAATGGGGCTTTGCCCCGGGGCCCGGGCGTGCCGGAGTGGCTCCATTGAGCCGTTCCGTTAAAGGGCACGTTTCACACCGCTGGCCCCAAGCGCTGCTAATTGCAAGGGGCCCGGCTGCTGAAACAGAGCGTTACAGCTCTGGCAGTAGAACAGTGGGTTTTGAATCTTTTTCCTTGGGACCCAGCTGGAAAAAAAGTCATTTATGCCCATGATCCAACAGTTGAATCTTTGAGCAAGTTCCAAAGGGATAGCCGTGTTAGTCTAGTCTCGCAAAATAAACAAGGAGTCTGGTGGCATTTAAAAGACTAACAAATTTATGTGTAACATGAGCTCTTGTGGGACGTGTGAAGATGGGGATCTTGCATATCTTCAAGCACTGGATGAAGTAGGATTTTGTCCAATGAAAGCTCATGCAATAAATACATTTGTTAGTCTTTAAAAGCTGCACTAGACTCCTTGTTTATCTTTGAGCAATGCCTCCGCCTCTTCTGGTGGCGGTAGCAGGGGGTGCCAGGACCCAGTACCAGAGGTTCTGCAGCTGGCCCCGACCTAGGGTTACCAGATCCCAAAGCTTGGAAAGGAGGAAGGGAAGTACGAAAAGGACACATGGAGAAAATGTGGTATTAATGTAATATTCTTCTCTTTTTAGGGGGCCCTGGAACGCTTCCCCCTACAGATAGGGTGTTCTGGGGCGTTCCAGCATCCTTTAACACCTGGAAATAAAAAGCCAGACAAAATCATGTCTTTTTAAAATGCCTACCAGACGGAGGACGGAAGGTAAAAAGGAGGACACATCCGTCTTTCACCTGACATCTGGTACCCTAGTCTGACCCGTGATTTGAAAACCACTGCAGTAGCTGGTAGGCAGGGAACACTTTTTGCTTTTATTGTGTGACCTGATCCCAGACCCATAATGCAGCGTTTTGCCGCCCGGGGCATGTTCCGATGGGAACGCGCCTCTTCTCATTAGCAGTGCTTAGATCCGGCGCTGCAAAGCCGCTCCTTTAATAGTGCAGCTCTACTGAGCCGCTTCGCGCGGCCTGTCTGCCCTGCCATAGTTACAGCCCTGCCTGCTTTACACTCCTTTGCATTTAGTTTCATTCCATTCTGTAAGTTCCCCATCTTCAAAGCATCTGACGAAGTGGGAGTTTCTCCCATGAAAAATAAATCTGTTAGTCTTTAAGGGCCATGGGACTCCTTGGTTTTTTTTTGCCAAGAGCCAAAGGAGCAGCCGTGCTAGTTTAGTAAAGCAAGGAGTCTTGTGGCCTCTTCAAAGCATCTGACGAAGTGGGAGTTTCTCCCATGAAAAATAAATCTGTTAGTCTTTAAGGGCCACGGGACTCCTTGGTTTTTTTTTGCCAAGATCCAAAGGAGCAGCCGTGCTAGTTTAGAAAAGCAAGGAGTCTTGTGGCCTCTTCAAAGCATCTGACGAAGTGGGATTTTCTCCCATGAAAAATAAATCTGTTAGTCTTTAAGGGCCACAGGACTCGTTTGGGTTTTTGGATTTTTTTTTTTTTTGGAGGGTTTTGTTTTTTTGTTTGTTTGTTTGTTTTTGCTGGACTAAACTAAGAGGGCTGCCCCTGGGAAGCAGGGACCATTTTTGCTCAGCCTCAGCCTTCCCCCCGGATTTGCAATGAAGAGGGGCGTGCTCACTCAGTGCCTCTCATCCCGTTGCAGGCTGAGACGCGGGGGCTGCCCGGGACACCCCAGCTGCGCTCCTCCAGCCGCAGCCCGGGAGCAGAGCGGGCGCGCGGAGCGGGGCTGCAGCGCCTCGCACGGGGCGGCAGAGCTCGCGCGCGCAGCCGCTGGAAAAGCCGGGCGGGCGGCGCCGGGAAACGCAGCGTCTTTGGAACGCGATCCCCCGGGGCCGGGCCGCGGCGCCTCCCGCGGCAGCCAATGGCGGAGCGCGGGCGGGCTGTGACGTCAGGCTGCCCGTGTCGGCACATGGGCGTGCGGCGGGCCGGCGCGGAGCCGCCCAGTGCGCGCTGGCCGGGCGGAGGCGGCGGTGGCTGGTGGCTGGTGGCTGGTGGCTGGGGCGGGCGCGGAGCAGCCGGGGGCAGCGTGGCCGGCAGGCGTTGCAAAGGCTGGCATTGCAGCAGCGGTGCTTTTTTGCATCGGGCTCCTTTTGGAAGCGCCAGAGAAAATGTCTCGCCCTCTGCCTCTGAACCCAACTTTCCTACCTCCCACCTACGGGGTGCTGAAATCCCTGCTGGAAAACCCGCTCAAGCTGCCGCTGACTCACGAAGACGGTGAGGCGCAAAAAGTTGCATGTGGTTGTGTTTGCAAGCGGAGGCTTTTCAGGTCCTGCGAAGGGTGAGCAGCGGTGCACGCCTTGCGGGGTTGCAGCGCCCCGTGCAAAATCCCTGTTGCGTGGGGTCAAGACATTTCCACTCGAGGGTTCTGCCCGGTTAGCAAAAGCAAACGTGAAGATGAAGCAGCCTCAGCTGTGAAGCTGGGCCAAATTTGGTTGTGCAAAGAGATTCAAAAACCACCAGAGTCCTGTGGCACCTTCTAGACTAACAGATTTCTTCAGGCATAAGCTTTCGTGGGAGAAAATCCCACTTCGTCAGGTGCAAAGAGATTCAGTTACTTGGAAACAAGCAAGGAGTCTTATGGCACTTTTAGAGACCGACAAATTATTTGTCGCATGAGCTTTCGTGGGAGAAAAATCCCACTTTTTCGGAGTCTTGATAAAGACAGCATGCTTTGAATGACAGATGTGATCAATAAGTCATGAGAGACAGGTTGAATCAGTGCCTATCACTCAGCCACTCTCTAGTTATGGGTGCTAAAGTGTTTGTCTGCCAATGATCAAATAAATCCTCTCTGTGCTGAATGAAGAAGGATGTATTAGGAAGGAGCAGAGAGCCGTTTTCAAACTTGCTTGCCAGAAATGAGTCTATGTTCTGGGTGATTGAAGTCGGTAGCTTTTTAGTTTTGTGCCAGTTTCACTGTCTGACATTTCTGCCTTGTTTTGCAGTGGATTTGTATAAAATGTAGCAGGGTGAATAACTAATAAAGAATTTTTAAAAAGTTGAAAATTTGGGGGGAGGCATGATAAAAGAATGCAGTCATCAGTGGATTTCATCAAATGTGTTTTTGTTATGAAAATGTGTTTTTTAGAAAACATACACACTTTCTGCAACATCTGCAGGTTTTGTTCCTAAAGGCAATTATTTGTAAGAAAACTCTAATGCTTTAGGCTGCGGCAAATCATCTTCATGAGACTGTCTCTTCTTAAAATGTAGCCTCTAAAGGTAACTGGTTAATTTTTAGTAGAGATTTAAAACCTTTTCCTGCTTAAGAGTGAATAAGGCACTTCATTACGTTTTCTTAATATTTTGGTCTGGGCGTTTTTCTTAATTTGCGTGCGTGTTATTTACATCTACTGAGCGTATTGTATTCCAATGTATTTTATCATTATTGGAAATACAAACAGCAGGCAATGAGGTAGCTGAACATTATTTTTAATTCTACCAATGGTAAATATACTATGGTGTTTGTTACTTATGGGCACAATTTTGCAGTCTCAAAGCAAGCAAAATAAGTCAAGCTTAATGGGTGTATTGTTGCTTAAGGGCTGCAAGACTGGGCCTTGTTATTTAATATTATTAAGATGGGGGAAAGCTTAAAATGAAAACCGTGCCTTTCAAACATAATAAAATACCTGGCAACATCTGCCCTGTAGCTTGCTTTATTAGCTCCTCAGTTCTTACATCTTCATTGTGTTTTTTTTCCCCCTAAGCGTTTGGTAAAGAAAAAGAAAAAGAAAAGAAACTAGATGATGACAGCACCGGCGCCTCAGTCCCACAGTCAGCTTTCTTGGGGCCAACGTTATGGGACAAGACACTGCCATATGATGGAGACACTTTCCAGTTGGAATACATGGACCTGGAGGAATTCCTCTCGGAAAATGGAATTCCGCCCAGCCCAGCCCAGCACGACCAGAGTCCACACCAGCCAAATCTCCAGCAACCTACCTCAGCAGCACCCTCTGTCGTCATGGACCTCAGCAACAGGGCATCTACGTCAGTCCATCCGGGCATGGTGTCTCAGAACTGCATGCAGAGTCCAGTCAGACCAGGTAAATCAGCCATACGATCTTCCCTAGAGGTTCTTAAATGAGCCACGCAAATGACTAAAAAAAAGTGAATAATTATTTCTGACTGCTTGATTGATCCAGGCAACTCAGAAGTCTGAGATGAAGGAAGTCATTGACAGGCAGGGCTAATAATAATAATAAATCGATAATCTGGAGAAATGTTAATCAGCTCTTTTTTTGTTTTAAATTGTGCCAAGAGCCTGTGAGAATTCCATGGAAAATCGCCCGTCGTCTTTTCCTGACTGGTTACAGAGCCGTTAACAGGCTAAAAATACAAACAAGTAAAAATAGTAGTACACAGATGCTACAGAATAAAATGAACGGGAAGGAAAAGAGGGAAAGGAAGCAAAAGAGGATTTTGATAGGCTGAGACCATATTCATTAAGACAGAGAAGAAAGGTCCGAGCTGTCATTTCAGTGGTAATAATAGTAGGCTAGGTTCTTGTCTGTGATGAAGACCATGTCGTTGTAATGAACCAAGCAAAAACACACAATACAGAATGGAGCAGTAATAGGTAAACGTCAGGCAGGAAATAAAACACAAAACTTGGAATCAGAGTCTCATCTTTCACACTATTTATAATAATTGACTTCAGTTGAGTTACATGCGATGGAAACCTCCGTTAAAAACATCAGAATGAGTCAAACCAGTGGTCCATCTAGCCCCGTATCCTCTCTTCCGGCACAGGGCAATGTCAGGTGCGTCTGTGGGAATAACCAGAACGGATGATCCCTATTGTCCACTCCCAGCTTGTGGCAAAGAGAGTCGAGGGATGCTGGGAACATGAGGTAGCATCTCTGACCGTCCTGGCTCATAGCCCTTGATGGATCTCGCCTCCATGAACTTAGCTAATTCTGCCCTAAGCAGCAGGCAAAGAAGAAAAAGTCTTAAAACTAGCTTTTGGTTGTAAAGTGTAAATCAAATCCATCTGATGTCAGTGGGTGTTTTTCTCTGAGTTCAGAGGACTTTCAATCAGACCCCCTTGGTCACTCTAGTGGAGTTACAGTGGTGAGATCCTGATGCATAATGTCAGCAGTTTGGGGGGAAAGGGGCCAGTAAGAAACCTGATGCTTCCAAATAAAGTAACATATTCTGAGCAGACTTTGGTTGTGACCCTACACTCGTGCGAATGTGCAGCTGGGATCAGGAAACCACTCCTCTCCCTTCTGTTTGATCACTTGCTGCACGCAATGCGATTGTTGGAGCCATCCAATAAAGAGACAAGCTAAATAAAGAGAGCGGCAGTAGTTACAGGAACGATAATGTCCAAAAGTCACATGAATTCACAAAATGCATTTCTTATTTAAAAAAAAAAAAAAATTAAAGCCGTGAACAGTGTTCTTGGCCCAAATTGGGAAGAAGTGTCGTGTTATTCTGTGATTTTCGTTTACTCCCCTTCACACTGGCTAGTTCTTGTGATATTCTGTTTCTCCCCTCATTTTAAGGGGTATCAGATTTTCCATTAACAATAATTAACACTATTCTCCAAAATTAAATCACACCTGGAATTGGCAAGAAAAAAAAACACCTCTTCTTCTCCTGAGATATTTTTAACCAGCTGTTGTGCCCACAACATGTGTTTTCTCTCTCGCACATGTACACGCACATGCACACACTATTAAGAATGATTATCCCTTCCCATTCTTTTTCTATTTTTTTCCAGACAGTCTGGAAGTGAGCCAGCCTTTTAATGATCACTTGTCAGAACTTATTTGTAATCTGTGTTATGGGTCAGCTGTCTACCTGACTTTTTGCAGCACAGTGGTTTTTAGTGTCTTTTTTTTTTTTTTCCAAGCTGTTTCCAGCATTACTGGAGCTCAAACTTTTCTCACTAATGCAATTATGCGTACTTTTCTTACTGTTCCGAAAGAAATCCAGGTCTCTTGTGGAGAAGGAAACAGCCATGATTGGGGTTTTAAAAACGTTGACACCTTCCACTGCTTAACAATAATATCCTGATAGTTTATTTTTCCCTAGTTGAGGAGCTGAATTCATGTTCCTAAATCACAATGTTTTTTCTGTGATCCAACTGGATGCAGAGTAAAACCAAATATGTTTTTTAAACAATAACCTAAAGACAATGCAAGTTCACTATAGCAATAGTTCTTCTAATACGTCATTTTATAAAAATCTTTTTACATTCACACTTTTTGAGGAAATATCAAAACTATCATCTGTGGTATGTAACCTCTCATTTAAATCTGCTGCTGCACCAGATGACTAGAGGGTAGCTAGTGTGATGCCAATTTTTAAAAAAAGGGCTCTAGCGGCAATTCAGGCAATTGGAGGCCAGGAAGCCTATCTTCACTGACAAGCAATCAGTTGATGCTATTACAAAGAATAGAATTATCCAACACGTAGATGAATATGATCTGTTGCAGAAGAGTAAAAATGTTTTTTGTAAAAAATAAATTGGGGAGGCATGGTTTCCTAGAATTCCTCGTTCCAAAGGGGCAGCCGTGTTAGTCTAGTAAAGCCAAAAAAAAGCTGCTAAAATTCCTTGAAGGGGGTCAACAAGCATGTGAACGAGTGATCCAGTGGGATATAGTGACCTTAGATTTTTTTCAGAAAACCTTTGACTAGATCTGGCACCAAAAAAGTTCTTAACCAAAGCAAATTGCCATGGGATAGGAGGGTGGGTGCTCTTCTGGCTAAATAGCTGTTTAAAAGATAAGAAACAAAGGGTAGGAATAAAATCGTTTTTCAGAATGGAGAGAGATAAATAGTGGTGTCCTCCAGAGGTTCGTAGTCAGACCGTTACAGTTCAGCCTATTTATAAATGATCTGGAAAAAAGTAGTAAATAGCAAATTGGAAAAATTTACATGTGGTATGAAACTACTCAAGATCGTGAAGTCCAAAACAGACTGCAGAGAGATCTCACAAATCTGGGTGACTGGGAAGAAAACAGGCTGATTAAATTCAGTGCTGAGAAATGCAAAGTACTGCACACTGGAAATCTTAATCCAAAACTATACATATAAAAGCGATTGGGTTTAAATTAATAGTTACCGCTCGAGAGAGACCTTGGAGTCATTGTGGATAGTTCTCGGAAAACATCCACTCAGTCTGTAGCAGCAGTCAAAAAAAGCTAACCTGATGTTGGGGATCATTAGGAAAAGGATAGATAATAAGACAGAAAATATCATATTGGCTCTTTATAAGTCAGTGGTACACCCTACCTCTTGAACACTGCATAACGATCTAGTCTCCCCGTCACAAAAAAAGACATTGGATGTGGATAAGGTACCCAAAAAACAAACTAAAATGATTAGGTGTGTGGAAAAGTTCCATGTGAGGAGAGATTAATAAGACAGAGATGTTTCAGCTTTGGAAAAGAGACAACCGGGGGGGGAGTATGATAGAGCTCTATAAAATTATGTCTTCTGTGGAGAAAATAAAGAAAGAAAATGTTGTTTACTCTTATAACAAAAAGTAGGGGTTACCAGATGAAATTAATAGGCAGCCGTTTTAATAGGGGGTAGTTCTTCACACAGCAGAGAGTCAACCTGTGGAACTCCTTGCCGGAGGGTATTGTGAAAACCAAGACTGTAATGGGGTTCAAAAAAGAACTGGATAAGTTCATGAACGATAGGTTCATCGATGATTATGGACCAGGACAGGCAGGGATTCCTATCTTTCAGAGTCTGGGAATGGCCAACAGGATAGATCAGCTGATTATCCGTTCTAGTCTGTCCTTCCGAGGCAGCTGGCATTGGCCAGTGTTGGAAGACAGGATACTGGGCTATTTAGACACTATGATCCAGTATGCCCATTCTTATGTTCTAACGTGGACTTCAGTATTTTATCTGCTTTTTAAGTTGGACTACAAATATATTTTAAAAAGTCGCACTCAGTGTTAAAAGAAATAGCAATTAAAATTATGGAAAGATGTAAACCAGGCCTCAGCAAATGTATATTTCTGGTTGCCATGGTGACCAGTTTCAGTAGCCCGACGTCTAGCTCCACTGCACAAATGTCGTGTAGGAGTGCCCTCTGGTGACGAAAAGTAAAATAGCTGGTGCCTAGCTGTGAGCCACTTTTGTCCACCCTGCTGTAAACAGGTATTCTGTTTTGCGGTATGGATGAATTAGTATTCATAATGTTAAAAAACATTAGAGTAGAGGCATGCCATTTTACATATTGCACTCATATTTGAGAGTTTATTTTTAAAATTGTACCTTGAGAAAGACATCTTGGTTTGATACTTGTGGGCTTGCTTTTCCTCGTTCTGAGAAGGACTTATGCTTGGTTGTCATGACTTATTTTATCATGCCAGGGCACAGAAGCAATTAGAATTTAAGAAAGCATTACAACACTAATGAAATGCAATTCATATCGTCTTATTAATGTTGGCAAAACTTAGCTGCCAGAGTTGTAACTCTGTTGCAATTATAATAAAATGTTAGTGTTCTTTCACGTTCAGAGCTCTTCCCCTGAGTTTCAGCTTGCTTAATGTCATTATACTGGCTGTTTTGCAGTGTGGTAATTAATACATATAGGGCCAAATTTTGCTCAGATGGGCTAAATGGGTCTGCTCTCAGGAGTAAGAGAAACAGAATTTGGCCAGTAATATGTGATACGCTGATGCCAAAATTGGTATGCAGACGTGTGTGAGTGCTGTAGGGGAGTATATATGTGTTTGTGCAGGCGGGAGAGGAACAGAGAGACTTGCATGTGTACAGGGTTCGTACGCAAGCAGCATAAAATACATTGTTAAAGTTATAATGTTGCAGATCAGATGTATATATATTGAAATTTAACCGTAGTTTGAATGCCATTATCAACTCCTGAATACTAACATATTTTATCCGCTTCTGTAAATGTTCCAGAAACGTGCATTGACATATGCCGGGAAACTTAGTTGAGCTCAGCACAGCTAACCTGATCTTAACTGCGAATGTGATATGACAGAATTTTAACTGATTTTCCTTAGGGGAGAAAAAATACTCTATTTTGTTTGTACTGCATTGCTTGTCTTTACTTTATGGTTGACAGGAGGAGATGTTCTTAGGTTTATAATTGGGTCTCTGAGTGAAAAAATGAATAAAACACTAAAGTAACCCAATAGCCTTTGTGGAGGCTTTATATAGAGGATACAGTTTTTATTTAAATCAAGAGATATCCATGCTAGTGAGTGCAGCACGATAAGATTGTAGTTGCGATTTGACTTAATGACACATCGTGACTATTCAAGTCACCAGTGCAATGTTGTATCCCTTCACTAATATGTAAATAGACTTGAAAGTATTTTTTTCTTCGCTTTAAGGAGTACTCACTGCTGTTTAGTTGTTTAAAATTGCTAGTTTTCTTAAAGAAAACTGTTTCTACAAAGTTAGTTGTTTCAGATAACAACTTGTTGGCTCTGAGCACTTTTTGTTGATGCTCCATGTTATGTGTTTTTCATCTTTGCAGCCCTTCTGTTGTCTTAGTCTGTTTTGTGGCAGGAACGCAGACCTGCATTTGGCTGTCGAATTCTTTTAAAAAATGCTTAACCGTGTTTAGTTGGTTTTGCATGAAGAATGTTGAACGTAATACTTTATCGTCAGCAGATGCTGCCTACTTGATTACAGGCATCTGTTTAATATGTGGCTTTTTTATCTGTAAATTTTATAGATTAAGTGGGTACGGCAGCTGTCCTGAGGGGTCTGGAGAGAATGGATAGGGCCCAGGGGACTCACTTGAGGCTGAATAGGAAGGATTTCCTTACATTTTTGCTTATTTAATGAATACAGGAATTGAGTGCTATATGATATAACTCTTCCCATTTATTTGACAAATCACCATGATAGAAATGAATTACCATTGGGAAGTTTCCACTTCTTCTTAACTGTCTGGAGCTAGAGCTAGGGACACCAAGTGAATAGATATGGCCTTTCACTTGATCCACCTAGCCTCTCAACACTGTATCCAGAGTGACATAATTGATGTCCTAGGCCAAGGACAGGTATTTTTAACACCCCTTAATTGTGGTTTGCTTCTTGCCTCCCCTATATTTTGATATTCCTTTGGGACCAACTTTCACAATCTAAGGATTGGCATATTTCCAGCAGCCAAATAAATATACATACAACCCTCTCCTAGTTTGTAACTCTTGCTTACAAGTAATTATTAGGTGCATGGTTGGTCTGTAGCTTGAGACTTCTAAATGAGAAGCTGGGAACACCGACTCCAGTGCCTAGAATCACTGAGAATTTCTTGGACCTTGGTGTGCTACGTGGTAACACAAAAGTGACCAGCAAATCCATCAAGTAGGCTCACACGGAGCGCTTCTTTTTCACATTGACTCTCACGTGAAGGCTCTCAGTGGCTGTTCCCTGCTTGACCGTGTGCTTCAGGCACGTGCGGTTGCCCTGTGCAGCCTGCTCAGCATGACTTTTGCTAGCACAGCAGCAAGCATACACTCGGCTGTTTGTTCCTGCCATGGCCAGCCTATAGCCTAGCAAAATGGAAAGGTTTAATGTATGGGCTTCATGTGCCAGGGAAAAGTAATATGCATATTTCCACAAAACTGCAGTCTGTATCCAAGAAAGATACAGAGTACATTTTGGCAAATACAAAAATAGACGCTGTTGCATTACAAGAAAAAAAAACCTGAATGCATAAACCTAGCTAATGCTGGGAGCAAGCACATTGTGTACCCTTCTCACTCAGAAGATTGCCTGTTAATATATTTTGTTTAATTATAATAATTTGTTAATAAATTGCTTGATCACATCAAAAGAATCTAAAATATTTATGGGCTAAAAAGTAAGCAAGAAGAACGTTCTCATTTTTGTGTGACAATTTGGAAATCTGCAAATTTCTTATGGAGTGCTATTTACCAAAAGAATGAATAAAATGTGTGAGTAACCACTACTCAAGGTAAGTGAGGGCTGCTCAATAGCCAACAAGCATCTAGAGGGGCATTTCACAGCTGTTTCAGAGCAGTCCGCATGTGTCATGACCAACTGAGTAAGGAGCAGTAGTGAATTTTTAACAACCTTCTTTCCCATGTGAAAACGGGGTGCAGTGTCTGATTGATTAGTTAAATTGTTTGACTTTTTCAGAAGCAAGAGTATCCTGAATTCTCAATGTATTGTTTCATGATTATAATTGGGTGAGGGGATATTATCAGCTAGATGCAAAGAAGACATTCATGATGTCTGATTAGATGGGGCTCTGGGTAAATATTAAAGTGTTCAGTTTGTATTTATTTGGAAGTAGAGTGGGAAATTGGGAGATAGGTATGGCCGGATTCTGCCCAGTTCACCACACAAATGAGTAGTTTGCTCCCCAGCTTGTCCTGTTGATTTCCGTGAGACTGCAGACAGTGTGAGGCCGTATCTCCGCTGTGAGGCAATGTTGACACGGCCTGATGCAGCCTACATAACCAGAGAGGTCTTCTGTCACTGTAGGAGCACCACCTCACTGAGCAGTGGCAACAAGGGTGACAGCAACTTTCTTCCATCGACCTAACTGTGCCTATACTGGGGATTAGGTCAGTGTAGCTCTGGCATGTATGGGAGTGTGTTTTTCATGTTCCTGAGTGCCATAGCTCAGGACTTGACAAAATTCGCTCCTAGTGTGGTGCCAGCAATTTTATTTTTGGTCACCAGAGGGCACTCCTCTGCAGCAGAGCTAGAAGCCAGGCTACCAGCTTTGGTCCCTGTAGCGACCTGGTGCCCAGGTTTTGTCAAGCCCTGACACAGCTACAGCAGCCTACCGTTTAAGTGTAGACTAGCCCTGCCCAGCGGGAGAAAGGGGTTGCACAGTCTAGCTCTTTGTTTGCCCCCGTCAGCTCCAAGGAGAGTGGCAAAACAGAAGGATTTGCCTCTCTTTCTGGATTTTCTGAGACCTGGTAGCCAGCGTCTGTCTCTGCGTGTTCTAAGAATAGAGTGGGAAGACGCTCACGATAAGCAAAGATCACTTTGGAGCATTGTATAACCAGACATTCTAATTGACTGGCGGTGCATCATCAATGGTATATTTAACAGGCCTATTAAGTACTAACAATGATGGTTGTTTTAAGGGAACGTCTGTTTTATTTAAAAGCTCACTTTCATGAGTGGTAAGATGTTAGGAAGTTGCAGACAAGTTCCAAAAAAGCTTGGGATGGTTCAGAAAGCAATATCTCAGCCAGCCAGTACCCACACGGTATGATCTTTAGCATATAAAATTCGCTGGACAGTGCAAGAGCTAGAAAACTACCCATTAAAAATAGTCGGTGCATCACATTCAGTGGCATTTAGGGAAGCAAATTACACATCAGGTGTAAGTTGAGAAAAGGAAGGTAAGTTACAGCAGTCTGAGCACATCTCATGCTGATTTTCTTTGCCAAGATCCAGACGGGTAGCTGTGTTAGTCTAGTTCAGTAAAAGAAACAAACAAAGAGTCCTGTTGCTCTTAAAAAGTAACAAATTTATTTAATATGCAAAAAAAAATTGCTAGTCTTTAAGTGCCACAGGACTCTTTTGTTTGTTTTTTGTTTTGTGAGGATGCACAGGGATAAGCAGATGAAGTCCACAGGAACTGTGTCCATCTGTTTGTCCCAAGTCAGGTTGTTGCTCTGAGCGTGTTGGGCTCTGAATAGCGTCAGTTAAGGGAGGGTGGCGTCCCATAAAGTACACCCATCTGTTGGTAATTTTTCCAACTGCAGCTGTGCTCCTGGGCATGGAGCTTACACTTTGCTCGCTGAATTGCAGAGGGGGGCAAATAACACTTCTCACTTACACCAGGCTTCTGCCAAATGCACACCCTGGTTTGCATCACCACTGTTGTGGGCTCAGAGACTTCACAGGAGTTACACCGGTGACGCTGAGCTGCACTTGAGCCAAAGATTTGAATGGCTGATTCCTGCTCTGGTTTCAATCACATGTGAACCCAGTCATTTAGCCACCCTGACACAGCCGTCTTCTATTGCCTCAGATTTATGTTTGTAGCTGTCTTAATCATTTACTTTTGGTAATCATGCTCCTTTTGGATGAAATTTCATTTACTCTTCACAGGCATGCTGGAGCTATAGCATTTGTTCATATGCTACAGTTTGTCCTTTTTTCCCCCCCCCTTGTCTAGGATGGTAAAGCCTCAAGCTTACTGGGGCCAGAGAAAACTCTCTTAGATCTCAGTGTTTAACTGGAGATAGCTGTTGAAACAGAATGTACCAGGTGCCTATAAATCAGCCTGTTTCTTCCGTTAGTGTACATTTGTCACAAACACATGCCAGAATGAGCTACTGCAGTAAATCATCTCTGACAAAAATGCCTCTTAAAAAGTGTATTTGAATAAATGGACAGGCATGAGCATATTGTTTGGCTGAGTTTTCGTGGTGGTGGGGAATGGAAATAATGACTTCTTTTCCAATTAGCTTTAGGGATCTCAGTCTGCTATAAATTATTTACTCTGGAACATGGCTGTGGACATTAGGTCAGAGATTAAGTAGTTCATTGCAAAACTGGTTGGTGCTCCTGAATTCAATAAACAAGTGGATGAACATGTCTCTTAATTCACAGCAAACAATTACTTTGTATGGTAAGCATAGGACCGCTTGCTTTCTAAAGTGTTTAGATGAGGCTTCCCCACTGGTTCACTATCTGCACTGTATTTCAGGTAGCCTGGTAACTCTCTAATTGCAGTCTAAACACAGTCCCTCTAGTGATTGCTTCCATGGTTTTCTTTTCTAAGAAAAGAAACCATAACTGTTTCTTTCCTGCTTTTTAAATGGAGGAAACAAACATGAGGTGCAACTGCTTCTAAACACAAAACTCCTGCACGTTTGGAAGAATGGCCAATGAGTCCTAGCGCTCAGTCCTCCAAGAGTAGAATGTCACGCTGGCCTTCAAAACGTGTAACAGAGAGAGAGTCCAAAAACCCCCCCAGGGGGGGGGGACGCTTGAAATAATTTGAACTTAATTTTTGCTGTGTGCAGTTTCAAGATCTCATGTCTTGAAACTAATGTGCAAAAGAGTAACACTAGGTTTAAGAACGATGGAAGCCAATATGGCCATGTCTACATCTGAAAACTTAGTTTGGACTTGCTTAGTCTAACTCAGCAGTTCCACGTTAGGTCGAACTAACCGCTCTTTTCTAGTTCAAACTACCCGTGTTTTTTAGTTTGAATGAAATAAGTGCAGCTAGTTCAAACTAAAAAACCCTAAGCACTTATTTAGTTCAAACTAGCATGGCTACATCATTCTAGTTCAAACTAGAGTTTGACCTAACCATTAAAACTAACTAGTTCAAACTAAGCTTTTTAGTTTGAACTAGCCAAAGCCTAGTGTAGACAGGGACCAAATTAGTCTGGATTAAGCCTCCTTATTCTGGACTAATTTGCTAGTGTAGACATAGCATATGGGTCTGAAATGAGTGACACATCGTAGAGAAGTACAATGATAACATCAAGCGACTGGCGTCTGTCTCTTGCGACGTCTGAGCTAGGCACTTCTAAAGGGCTCTATCCTATTCCTTGTCAAAAGTGGGGTGGCAAACTGCCTTAGTTTTAGAATACTCCCTCTTTCCTGAGGTCTCATGGGTCTCGTCTCTACAGCTTCTGCACTTCCATGCAAGGGGGGCATATGATGTTGCTGACTCTTGCAATCCAATGGCATGTTTCATGGTACACGGCTTTTTTGCTCCTCCTGGAGTCTTCTGATGCAATGAGAATCTTGACTTCCTTTTTAAATGTCAGTTTCTAGCCCTCAGGGCTATAGAGAAAAATCTTCAAAACTCTGAACTCTAAAAGCTGAAAAGGAACCCAATACTCATTTTTAGAAGTCTCATATTTTTAAGCCAGTGGAATGACTTCTTTAAGCCCTACTCACGGTTTATAAATGCGTCGGAGTGGTAGTATCGTCCATGTACTGGAAGGTTCAGTGACCTCACCTTGTCCTGTCTCTCCTCTGTGCTTGCACAGAGAATAGCTTTGGACTGTCTGCACAGGCTTTTTGAACTCTGTTTCCCCAAGTACAGCAGAATGAGCCCATTTCTATAAAGGAGGGCACCTTCCTGTAGCTGCCCTTTTATCTTGAGCACCTTATCTTATCATAGCTGTTGCAATATCAGTTGTAGTGAAATATCAATGAGGAAGAGTTTGGGTTACATTGAGTCTACATTTTTGCCATCTGCTCTCCACTGTGTACTTTTACCAGCCCTTTCTACCTAAATCTCACTTGTGCAGCGTGATTTAATCAACGTAAATTTCCACTCATATGTTGAGACATGGAGCAGGTGGAATGAGAAATACCATGCACGTGGGCCAGAAACTGTCAGGAACTGAGGAAAGCTAGGTCATTAGGGGGATAAAGTAGAGGGGGGAGAGAGGTTTGTTTTCCTGTGGATTTTAAAAAATTGTGTAATTTAAAACTTGGATTAACCTGATGTGACTTCTTGTTTTTCTGCCAGATTAGATATGTGGAGTTTCTTGGCACGGGACGTCGTACAGTACATCGTGTGCTGTAAATATGGGTGTGTCAATATAATGTTTCAAATGACACAACAGCTTTGCAGCCTTGTTGTAGTACATCAGTGGAGTACTGGGCAGATTTCCCTTTTTTCCCTCTTGCTTTTTACTTTACTCCGTATTATGTTTTCCACAAACAGTCAAGTCACTTGAAAACCACCTTTTGTAATGAAAAAAAAACAAAAAACCAAGGAGTCATGTGGCACTTTAAGACTAACAGATTTATTTTTCGCATGAGCCTTCATGAGAGAAAATCCCACTTCGACAGATGCTGTGACATAAAAAAGCCTTTGGGTCTAGTAGGGGCATCATGAAGGGGCATGTGACATGCGGAAAACTAGTGTGTAAAAATAATGCATTGAGAGAGAGTTACACTGTTTCCTGAACACAAATATACAGTTTACTGGGAAACGTGAATGTTTTTATTTTCATAAAGATGTTGCCTGAAGGGTGACTGGAAAAAACAGACGTTAGATCCAGATCCAAAATTACCATAGATCCTTTGAGTTTACCACTTTTTAAAATATACAGGGAGTCCTATGGCACTTTTTAATGACTAACAAATTTATTTGTCTCATGAGCTTTTGTGGGAGAAAATACTACTTTGACAGCCACTATGAATTAAATTTGTTAGCCTTTAAAAGTGCCACAGGACTCCTTGTTTGGTTTGCTGAACTAGACTAACACGGCTGCCCCTTTGGAACGCTTCAAAATATGAGACCTGGCGTACGTACTCTGATGTGAAAAAAATATTTGCCCAAAGTTTTCCCTGTCAGTTGTGTACTGAAATGATTTAATATGGTGAATTAATTTTCCATATTGGTCATGTATGCATGCAGCTACCACTGAAGTCAAAGTGAGCTGCATCTCCGAGTAGGACCTTTTCTACACAGCCTTTGGTGTGATTTCAGTTCTTGTTGGTCATTACCAGTTGAGGTGCACCTGTGCAAATGCCAAGTGTAAGAAGGGTAAACTGCTGTAAGTAGGACCAGACATCCTGATTTTATAGGGACAGTCCTGATATTTGGGGCTTTTTTTTTCTTACAGAGGCATGTTTTGCTCCTCACCTCCTATCCTGATTCTTCACATTTGCTATCTGGTCGCCCTAGCTGTTAGCCACAATTTGCATCAAGACAGTTTAGCCCAGCTTCAGCCACAGTTTGTGCAGCCTGCATGTTAAGGTTGAGGTTCTGTGGTGCATCCAAGATACGCAGCACAGAATTTGCATTCTTGAGCCGGGGTCTCAAACACGCGGTCCCTAAGGCTATGTCCTGCGGCGACAGTATTGTTACCGATAGTTGTAATATCATTATATGAAAAGGCTTCAGTGGTGTGGCCCTCAGGCTAATGTCCTAGTCCTCATGTGGCCCTGTAGTAATCCTCATGCAGCCTTCGTGGTGCTTTGAGTTTGAGAGCCCGATCTAGAACGATTGGGACTGAGCTGACTTTAAGACAGCGTTTGACTCCAGGCTCTGGATACTAGATGGCTCAAGGTTTCTCTGTGTCCCTGCAGCCTTATATACTGCGGTCCAGCCACAGTATGTCCCTCCCTCCTCTGTCAGATCTCCGACGCTGGGCCTTCACGTGGGTCTTTTGAAGATTGTCTTCCTCGGTTCCCGTGCTGGAGGAACTTGCCTTCCAGGGAGTTTGTTTACACTGCTATGTGTATTGACACCAAAACTGAAGAAAGGATTTACTAAACATCCTTATGTTTTATATTATTGTTCCACTTAAAGGAAGAGCAGCACTGCATTATGGAGAGGGAGGATGGTGTGCAAGATGTATCCAGGTGGAATAATTGATTTTGGTTAAGGGCAGCTGTAAGGAAGGGGTCATGTTTCTTAGCTCTCTGTTGCTATAGCACCTGACTCTAATCACCCGTGCAACAAAATATGGAGCTAGCTCTTGGGATGATGAATTTTTTGAAGAGATGCTAAGATGGAAGTTGTTTAGTTGTTCATTAATTTGTTCTCTCTTGGAAGACAACACAGGCTCAAGAAATGGTAACAGGAATTGTGTTCAGTGTTGTATGTACCTACATAACTCGTAAGTTAAAAGGAGAGAATTTAGAGTCAAATCCATTTAAATCCAAGCACCTGTATTCTGAAAAGATTTAGTTAAAAACTTTTAAAAGAGGACAGTGATTTGGGGTGTCAGCTTGAAACCGATCAGCCACTTGGCTTCCGTTGGTGTGGCTTTGGTTCTCAGCTCATCTGACAACCAGGCCACTGGTGTCAGAAGTCGGGGACTCCAAAAGTAGGGCAACCAAAAATTAGTGGTTGATTTTTAGGGGGGAAAAGAAAACCTTTCTACTGAATAAGGCCCCTACTGAGCTTCTGCTGAGTTAGGAAACTTTTGGAAAATGGTGGTCACTCGTTTGCATCAGCTGTAAGGTTGTTAAAAATCAGTGTCTAGGATAGTTGTCTCTGAATGTCACATCACCTATGGGTTCAGCCTACACGCACTCATCAGTCAGGATTTTAAATGGTTTGCTTACTACAGCAGTCTGAGCTGAGGGATAGAAAGTCATGTTAATTTTCTAGGATAGATCCTATTTAGAATCTAGTGTAAAAGAGGATTTTTTTTTTTAATTTATGACCCATGACACTGGTTGGGAAAACTGTGTTAGCAGAAACCATGTTTAAAAACAGGTTTCCTGGTGGGCAAAGCTGCTGGTTGGTTAGATCTTTAATAACAGATTTTCTGGACATTCAGTTCTAGAATATTTAATCTGATTCCTAAAAGAGCATAAAATAATGACTAGTCTAAACATAAAAACAAAGATAGATGAAACCCAGACTTCACGTTCTGTCAAGTCACATTGGAAGTTTGTTTGCACAAGGTTTGAAAAATCTAGTCATTTATGTAGTTTAATGTATAAAATCATAATAAAATTAAATGTGTAAATGGTTTGCAAGTTTGGAAAGATTCCACCTTTCTTAAAAAAAAATAGTCCCATCTTGCAGTCTGTAGTATAGTTGTTAACCTTCTAATAGACAGTTATGTGCCTACTTGTCTAAATGCATCTGATTTTGTATTAGATTATCCACAGGCAGCTAAAGCAAACAGGGTTCTGTGGTTGCTTGGTGTATTTTGGTTTTTGATCTAAAAATCAGCAGTCAAAATGTAAAGCTCTTTCATTATAAAGTTTTATGAATTAGGAAAAGCCGCTAGATTCCACTTGTCACGGCTTCATTGCTTGCAGTGCATGGAAGGAGAAAACCAAACAAGTAAGTGCAATTCATTAGCTAGTAAGAAAATCAAACATGTGAAATGGAGTCATCAATCAAATCAAAGGAGACAACGTGTCAACTTGCATGCATGTGTCTGTTTCAGTGATTTCAGGAACTTCTGCACGTGTTTTGATTATCATCTCATTTCTGTAGTAAGTAAACAGATACATTTTCATTCTGTATCCCTGCTTCTGTTTCATTTTTCATCATTATTCTTTGCAGCGGGGATGTATTTCTGAGCTCCTGTGGTGGAGGCTTTCTTTTTTCTTATACCTGTGACATGCTCTCAGGTATTAGTGAGTGAATCAGTCACATGCATCTCTCTGATACCTGCCATGACTGCGTTACTTAGGCCAATTAGTTAAAAGCTTTACCGCCATCAGTATTTTGATAATAATGCCTTATGTTTGTAGCATCACTTATCCCAAGGAAACCATTGTGTTACTTTGGATCCAGTTGTGCCACACTTTGTGAGTGGTTCCATATATTTCATTGGGATATTGGGTCCAACATAAGTAAGGGTGTTAGAATTGGAGCCAAGGGGCTCACCATTGACTATGTACTTTGATCATTTATATACTGGGCCACATCCTGAGAGGGGATGGGCATCATTAGCTCTCATTGACTTTGGGATTTGAGGGCACTCAGCACAGTGGAAGAACTAGTCCGTTTTCAGTCCACTCCCATACGGTGAAACAGACAAGGAGTCTGGTGGCATGTGTAAAGATTAACAAATTTATCTATCACCTGAGCCTTTGTGGGAGAATATCCCACTTTGTCAGACACTTGAAGAAGTGGTGAGGTGCTCGGACACCTGGACCGCTGGCAGTTCTCAGTGCCGTTTAGTGTTGGAGTCTGTGTGCTGGCTGAAAGGTTCAAAACCTGAGTGGTCCTGATCATCTGTAACTCCCATTTAAATCCATGAGAGTGATGGTACTCAGCACCTTCACAGGAATGTACCCTAGTTAATTTGCGGCATTGACAGCACTACCGTTGAAGCAAGCCCCTAAATAATTTCTGAAGTTGCCTCTCCTTTTTCTGCTGTACACCAGTTTGTAGCCTCTGGCTTGTTCTTTCCCACTTTCTCACATTTTCCCGGAGCTGCTGCTGTGTACAGCCTGAAGATCACATTTAGCCAACACAAGGAAATCGGCTTCTCCATCACGTGGATTAGAATGTGTTCACTCTGTTCTGCCAGATTGTGGCTAGCTGAGCAAAATACAGCAAAGGTTTGACTCTTGGCCAAGCTTTTATTTCAGTTTGAAGCACACAATCACATATGCTGTTTTGGCAGGACATCTTTAGTGTGTATATTTGGACAGTAATTCCTTTTCCCTTTTTTTCTTTTTCTTTTCTTTGCATGCAGGTAATATACCACCACCAGGACTGTTTGCCTGGTCAACTCGAGTTCTTTTTCAGTGTTCACACTATGTATATATGTGCAGAATTTACAACCGTGACGTGGGATAAATTAAGGATTGGGCTACAATGCTATAGTTTGAAAACCAGACTTCTTAACTATGCCCCCCCCCCCCCCCCGCCATGGGTACCAGTGACATTGCTATGCTGTTACTCCTTTAGAAATCAAAAGCTTCTCCAGGGTTGATTGAAGGCCAAATATGGAAGGAAGTAGCTTTGCTCGAGCTCTGAAAATAGCAAGAATTGTTAAACTAATAAAATCTGACCTTGTTTCACTCTGATCTCTGAAACTTTTTTTTTTTAAATACAGTTATTGTTTTTGTCTCCACTTCCAAGTGGAAACCACAGATCGTCAGTGAAAATATTAGTAAATAACTTGGGAAAATAGGAGGGTGTATTTAGAATTTCAGAGCTGGCTGCTTGTTCTTCTAAAGTTTTGTCTCCCCTCCCGCTCCTAACTTGCCTTCTCTGAAGTTGTTTGCATGCAATCTGACTCACCCATGAAAACAAAGCTGGATTTGATTTTAGCAGTCTAGGAGGCTTTTTGATTCTTGGGGGAGGAGGGAAGGCTTTATGATGCAAATTCGTTTATTTGTCAGTGAATCAAAAATTGACTTTTTAAAATACTGTGTGTGTGTATGTGTGCGTATGTATGTGTTTTAGAAAGTTGGCATTGTGGTTGAAACCCCACTATTTCTGATGGTGCCCTTATAAAAAATGATACAGTGGTCCAGAACACAGTTAGTAGCACTGCTCTAGCATTTGGGCCTGTTATGAGAGAATTATGGTAGTATTTTATAAGGGACAGTTTCACCGGATATATATTTTTATTGTACATAAAAACAATTGTTTTCCTAGACAGGATTTTTTATAGCTTTATGTGAAACTACAGGCTGTGTCGGAACAGATCTGCACGCTGAAGTAGCTGTTTCCTCAATAGCCATTTAGTAGCTCTTCCAAAATCTGCACTGTGGGGTCTTGCTGGTTATGTAGCAACAGACTCTCCCAAATTCACTATTGTGCAGAAAAAGGAAATAGTGAGCGAGATCCTTTGCTGATATAAATCAGCAAAACTGCGTTAAAGTCAGTGGAGCTAAGTTGATTTACACCAGGGGATGATGAGGATCATTATTGCTAAAGCTCTTGATTATAAAGTGCAAGGGGAGCTGCAGTAGCTCTAGAGATGACATAAAATGTGACTTTGTAGGTCAGACTTAGGTTAAAATAATATGTCAAGCTCTGGTGCTACAGGACACCTAAAATATGTGCAATACCCCTGCCTTCCAGTGATGTTGAGTTTGTTAGTGTACTGTGGGAAATCCTCAAGCAAATTTTCATCACGAAGTATTTGAGCTGCATTTACATAAAGATCAGGATCTTGCAGCCAAAGCCCACAAAATCAAGGGAAAGCCTCTCATTGACTTCATGAGGCTTCATGATGGAGAGGATCAGGTTGGGCCTTTTCTCAACTAATCAGATTTCAGTGAACTTAAATTCTAAAGATTGAAATGTCAGAGTCACCCCCTCTTTGTAAATCTTCCTTGTAAATCCTGTGTGTTTAGATAAGCATCTGTTTCCAGTTCACAAAGTCTTAAGTAAAAGCTTGGAGCAAGGGTGGGGGCATTTGGAATGGCCAGCGTTGAGACAGGATGCAGGGCGGCTGTGAGCAACTTCTGTAACCTCCAGACATCAAGTAATCCTCTCTGGGAAGATTTTGTTCACAGGATTTGTGGTTGCGGTTCCATTGAACCAAGTTCCAGAGGGGCAGCCATATTAGTCTAGTTCAGCAAAAGAAACACTGTGGCACTTAGACTAACAAATTTATTTATTGCATGAGCTTTTGCGGGAGAAAATCCTGCTTCGTCAGCTGCTTCAAAGATGGGGGAACTTGCAGAATGGGAGGAAATAAATTCAGGGAAGTGTAAGTCATGGGATCGGGTCACACCGTAACAGCAAATCGAAGTTCCATTGGACACGCTGCCTGAATCGCTCCTCCTCGGTTTCTCTACAACCTGCTCCTTGCACTGCAGGGGCTAAACTGTGTTCCTGTTCCCATCAGTGTTAAATTTCACTTTGATACAGATTGAAACTAGAAGAAAACTGGGTCCCCAGAAAGCCTCTCAGGAGTCAGTGGATTTTTCAGGCTCAGGTGTGTGCAAGGGTCTAGCCTGATCTGGCCTATAAACTCATTTATTATGGCCACGGATACTAGTATAGGCTTTGAGGGAAAAATCACATTTGATCCGATTCTGAACACACAGAATCCTCCTTTAAAACTGGGCTATGTACTATGAATTCTGATCTGAAAATGTACACGCACTTTCTTAAAGACTTTAAATTAGGCCGTGACAAATCTCTGTTTCTGGTCACCATGACAGCCAGTTTTAGTAGCCTGGCACCTAGCTCCACTGCAGAAAGGTAATGGAGGAACACCCTCTGGCAACCCAAAGTAAAATTACTGCTGCCTAGCTGTGAGCCAATTTTGTCCATCCCTGCTTTAAACCAGGGGTTTCAAACTCAAATTACCACAAGGGCCACATGAGGACTAATCAAGGGCCATGTGGGGATTAATACAGTAGCCTGAGGGCCACACCACTGAAACCTTTCCATGCAATGATGTTGCAGATATTGGTAATGATCATGTCACTGTGAGCTGCAGGAAATCAATCAATCAATCAAATCATAGGGCTGGAAGGGACCTCGTGAGATCATCGAGTCCAACCCCCTGGGAATTGAACCCAGGCCCTTCTGCATATAGCTTTTTAGTGGCCAGATATTTGAGACCCCTGCTGTAAACATTCAGGTTGATATTTCTAAAGTAATTAGGTGTGCATTGAATTTTAGTAGTAGGATCTGGAACCTACTTTTCCTTCACTGCCATTTGAAAAAGTCTTAGCCATAAACTGTAGTCATAGGGCTTGTCTTTATTACTGTGCCAACTGAACGCCACTGACAATGATGCAGTGGCACCAATTTAGAGGTCTGGTGAAGATGTGTTGATAGGAGAAGCATTTCCTGTCAACACAGCATTAGACACCACTGCAAGTCGATCTGAGGCACCTCGACTTCAGTTACATTACTTACATAACTCAATTAGCGTAACATAAGTTGATTTAGCACCATAGTGAAGGTGCAGCCTTAGAAGAGCTGTGGGCATGGTGGCAGTTAGCAGCTTCAGCCCTTCGCCAAAGTGCCCTCAGATGATCTGCTGCTGCTACCGAAACTCATCAGACAGGTTCCTGTTAAGCAATTAGCCGGTTAAGCAGAAGGAAGAGTGGTGTGTCTCCTGAGATTAATTTTTCCTTTGCAAAATTTAACTCTTTCTTCCCCCAAGCTTCAGGAACTGTGTACAGTTGCCTGCATTGACTAAACTGTACTGGGACCTGAGGTTGGTAAGAAGGGTGTTACTCTTAAAAATTTAAGCTGGTACAATGGGACCAAATGTGTGTAAGGACTAGTGTCATGTGTAGGGACATTCGGGATCACAGGTATGTAGCCTGAATTCTCTCATCCTTGGCATGCTGACAAGTTTCTTGGCTAATTTTTTGTGCCATTCAAATTTTTTCCTTTTAAGGAAACATTTGCTAAATCCCAGAGACTTCTCACTGCTGCCAGTGCAACCAGATGATTCCCCCAATACTGCTGTGGTGTCTTGGAAGGGAGAGGGCAAGATGTAGTTACTTAAATGCATTGTAGGCTCATTAAGGTAATGTCAAAATTTCAGTTGAAATTAAACTCAGTTATTACTAAGCTTTCTATGACTGTATGGGGACAGCCCTTGGCTTGCTGAATCCCCAGTGCCGTATTAGTGTACAGTCACTGTAATCTGGTGTTCGAGTCGGTTGCGTTGGAAAGTGACTGAAAAATCCTTGAAAAGAAACAAGGAGTCCAGTGGCACTTTAAAGACTAACAAATTTATTTATCGCATGAACTGTATTGGGAGAAAATCCTACTACTTACTTAGCCACTGACAAAATGGGATTTTTCTCCCGCGATAGCTCATGCAACAAATACATTTGTTAGTCTTTAAAAGTGTCACAGGACTCTCTTTCTTTTGCTGAACTAGACTACCATGGCTCCTCTTTGAAGCTGTAGATGGCTGTGTCTGCACTTGCAAGCTGGTTTGAATTAAGGAATTCCTTAATTCGAACTAATGAAAGCTTAATTCAAACTAGTAAGACCTGCCCTTTAGGTCCAGTTAAGTCCTTAGTTCGAATTTGGCACAGCATGGACATTTAAGTCAACTTTGTCAGTTTGAGCTAAGGGCACTTAGTTCAAATTAACAAATTGGGTTAATTCGAGTTAACTGTAATTCAACTTAATCCATGTTGTTAATTTGAACTAATAAATTTGAATTAACAACTTTGAGCTTAAGAAATGTAGAAATAGCCAATACGTTTGGCTTGAACTATGAGGATACTGCTTTGACCTGACAATAAATCCAAGCTTTGCCTTCTTTGGAGTATCACCTTAGGCGATAGGCAGGTCTTTCTCCAGTTTTCTGAGTAACCTCAGGCACATTACGGATTAGTTTGCTACCTGAGATAGAGAGAGAAAAATAAATGATGAGGAAAAGTGTAAGGGCGAGAACCAGATGGTAGGATAATCAGTGCTGCTCTTTTTCCTTGAATTGTCTGACGACGTGTGAGGAGACGCACACACTTTTTTATTCACAGATACTACCGTGTTTTACAAAGAGTGATTTAATGAGCCTCAGCTACTTAGGAGGAGGAGTTATAACCATTTTATAGGTTGCACAGCTGAGGAACAGAATGAGTTAAACCAACTGGCCTGGGGTCACACAACAAGTAAGCTGTCCTCATTCCTAGCCATTAAAACAAACACCTTCTTAGGAGGCGTGAACATCTTAAGTCTCTTATTTCAGTAGAACCACTTTTTAGAATTCAAGTTAGGTCAAAGCGTCCTGTGAATGTGTCGTGTTGTCTAGGTGGAGTATAGGTATATAAATAGATGTAAGTATGAGGAAGAATCCTTTTTTCCACCCATGAGTAGATGATGAAGGTGTACCACAACACTGAATTGTAGTCTTTGGAAGGAAGGAATAAACAGTGCCAGAGAGCACCTTCCTCATTGTGAGATAGACTCCTACTATATCACATTACCCTCTAGCTCCTTAAGCCTCTTCAGTGCAGTTTTTGTTGTTCCTTGTGCATTTGTAAAATGAAAATAAAGAAAAAAGTGGTGTGAGCCTGACCATTAAAAAGTAAATACTATTTTAAATTAAGCTTCTTTGTTACCCACATATTGTCTTCTGTCCAAAACATAGGGGGCACTGAAAAACATGGAAATCCATGTGCCTGCATTAAAAAAAAAAAAAAGAGAGATCTTAATGTCAGACTGCAGAAGAGATGTGATATGACAGTTGCTGTGGCAACACCACCTACTTTGTGAAAATTGGAGTTAATAGGCGTGTAAAAGGTAAAACCCACACAATTTTCCAAGCACGTGAATTTTCACTGCCCACAGCTGCAGGGCTTTCCAAACCGTCGGTGTTTCTCCTTCTATTTAGGGATGCACTTACCTGTTTCCTCAGAATTAAATATAGTCTTCACTTAAGTAATCTATTCTGTGTGAATGGACTGTCTGATTAGTACAATGTGGTGTATGTAGGGGCTGTGGAGGATGCTGGACCTGTTCAGCCCAAGATGAACAATGCCAGATGCACAAGCAGGCAAAGAGCCTTAATTTACTTAATTTGCTCTGATCATCCTTCAAAACTTGACAATTGCCTCATTAAATACCATTATCTCGGCATTTGCCATGTCTTCTACCTATTCGCTGTAGATAAGTGGTTCTCAGTCTTTCCAGACTACGCTGTCCCCATTTCAGAAGTCTGATTTGCCTTGCATATCCCAAGTTTCACCTCATTTAAAAGCCACTTGTTTCAAAACCAGAGAAATACAAAAGTGTCACAGCACACTAGTACAGAATATAATGATAAATAACTTCATTGTGTTATAAATATGGTTTCAGCATTTCAGGGGTTAATATATAGAGCAATATAAACATCATTGTCTGTGTGAAATTTGCTTTCTACACCTCTGAAGTACTTCTTATGTAGCCTGTTTTAAATCAAGGAAATGTCTAGAGTTGAGCTATCCTTCATAGCCCTTGTTAAGAACCACAGCTGTAGGTTGGTTTCCAGCCTTTTCAAGTGTGGGAACCTGTTTTTCAGCCTCCAAATATTTTGCAAACCACTGGATGAAGGCAAGTAGCATAACTGATGTGCTCTGCAAAGATGGTTTTGAAGGTGCGGAGACCGCAAGGAGTCTGCACATAGTCTACAATGACCATGGGAGGCGTCTGTATCACGGTGACGGCCTCTACCACTTCCTTCTTGTTCACCTTGGATCCAGGCCTGTCCATTTCCCGGACAATGTGGATCTTGCCAGCCTTGCACCCAAGAAAGGCAGTGAGGAGGAGAAGTTGGCTGGGGTCATCCTTAGGAAAGCTCTTCACCTTGCCCCAATGTCAACGGCTGTCTTTGCAGGGCAGGAAGCTGACACACCAATGTCTGAGAGTTGAGAACTTCTGGTGCAACATGATGCCACGTGGCTTTTTACACTTTCTTTTTTATGGAAATCTAATAACAAAGCAATAAGATGCACTCAGTAATAATTTCCTTGGTGAGGCTCTTATTATTTTTCTTTCTGCAGACTCCCTGTAGTAGCCACAGATTGGGAACCATACTATAGTATAGAAGGACGGGTGCAACCAGTTCCCCCATTCTGCACCTGGAAAACTCGTGTTGATTTTGGATAGCACTTATTTTAAGGAAATAGATGTGTATGTAAATGAAATATTTGAGAGAGACCGTTGTGTTGTAGAAATCGATAAAATTGTCAAAGAAAAATACATGGACACTTTTCAGCCTCATTAATAATCCTAAAGTGAGGGCATTGCATAGCAAAGATTAACTGTATTTGTTAACTGAAGCTAGGTGGATGTATTGTTTTTTAGTCAGAGCAACATTTTAAAACTTGTTGTTTTGGATGTTAGAAAATAAAGAATAAAATACACCGCAGAACATTTTGATAGTTTTAAATTGGCATGGCAAATCTAGTGAGCTGTGCTCTGAAAAGTACCGCATAGTATGTATTCAATGTGGGAGTGTTTCAGTATCAAGGCATTGTTTGAAAATAATTTCAAACATCTGGATTGGTAATTGATTTTGAGATCCCAAGCTGCTGTTGTTGAGAGAAAAGTATTATTAAACTACATCTCCTGATGGCTTGCTGGTGACTGACATTTTCCTTATTTCTCATGAAACGATGCAGGGATGAATGTTTAAAAGCTCCTAAACTCAGTGAATGGATCCAGACATTTGCTAATTACATCTGGCCTGATAATCACTAATTGCAGTGTTCAGTTTCTTAATCTCTTTTGACAGATGGGGGGTTGAGTTGTCTTTGATCGTGAATTGGGTAGCCTCCACTCACCTACTTGTACATTTTTTTTCTTAAAGAACTTTTTAAAGAAGAAAAATCTTAATGGTAATCCTGAGCAAGCCTATTAATATGCATTGGCCTAAAACCACTTCCTGAGTGCATTGGAATTTCTTAATAGACAGAAGGAGCATTACGCATTCAGTAGGCTCTTTAATATCAACACTCAATGTCCAAAACACTCATAAGCGGTATGTGTGTTATACACCATGTATGTACTAACAAATGGGTTCACAATAAGGTGTTATGAATAGGTTTCAGAGAATTAGAACTGTCTTTCATTTCTTCACCGGTAAACAAGTAGAGTCCTGCAACTTTCTTCTGGTGTAACATGATTTCACATCTTAAAAAGGTTGAGAATGAAAAGGAATAGCGAGGATTTGCTCAAGAAGTAACTCCGAGCATGTGGATTTCTCTGTGTTTTTGACAGCTCTCGCCTTGGAATGAGGACACAAGATTTTTAGCTGAGTGCCTTTATATGTGTTGTTAATTTTAATTAAAATTGTTTGTTGCTCTGTTAAACATGATTTTTAACAGCAACAGAAACCACTGGGCTTTGTGCACTGCTTTTATTTTTCTCCCATTCTGTAAGTTCCCCATCTTAAAGCATCTGAGGAAGTGGGATTTTTCTCTCAGGAAAGCTCATGAGATAGATAAATGTTAGTTTTTAAAAGTGCCACAGGGCTCCTTGTTTGTTGGGCCATGTGCTGTTTCTTGGAAGCCTTTCAGCCAAAGCAGAATATTTCTTCACACTTTTGATGCTAAATGGCTCTTCCAGTAGCAGGAAGGGATCTTCGAAGGAATATGTTGCCCAATATCTAGTGCCATAGTGGTTCCTTGTTCTTAGACTTTCTGTGTAAGGCTGCCCACTTTCTTCTGAGGTACCCTCAGGCTACGTGTACATCTAAAAGCTTAGTTGGGACTTGCATAGTCCGAACTAAGCAGTTCAAACTTAGTTCAAACTAACTGCATTTTTTTAGTCTGATCTAACTTCTTAGTTTGAAATACCCATGCTTTTTTTAGTTCAAACTAAAAAAGCATGGCTAGTTCAAACTAAAAGTTAGTTTGAACTAAAAAAACCGGCTAGTTCAAACTAACTGCTAGTTCAAACTTATTTAGTTTGAACTAGCATGACTCCATCATGCTAGTTCAAACAAAAGTTCACAATAAGTTCAAACTAAGCAGTTCGTTTGAACTTACCATTCAAACTAAAGCTATTTTAGTTCCAAGTAGGCAAAACCTAGTGTAGATAGGGAGCAACTTAATCCAGATTGACTGCTTAATCTGAACTAATTTGGTAGTGTAGACATAGCCTCATAGGCCACATTAAGCATCATCATCAAATGGGTAATCAGGAAGCCATGTGAAGAATAATGATTTTCTGGAATAGCCTGTTCTTTTGGAATTTGCCTTAAATATCATTATAGTGTGTTCCAGCTAATTTTAAAGCACTCTCAACCCACTGTGTTCATTAATGCACTTATGTAAATTGTAGGCAAAGACTGTGAGATACTTGATGCGCACACACTCTCATTCCTCCTTAGAATATAGGGATAGAGTCTGCTTCTCCAGCGATCCCTTGGGGATGTAATTGGTGGAGGAATTTGGTCATTACAGGAGCTTTTTTTTTCTCTGTACAAGCAGTCCAGAATTTAAATTGCAGGAAAGAAAATGTACTGAGTCGCAAATTCTTCATTACCTGGGAGATCACGTGAACACCTTTGTTTATTCTCTTCTGTATCTTACAAATAATCATGCGCTAAAGGATTTGGTTTTGGCGGTGTAACAAACACACTATGTTTTAGTGCCTAAAAATCTTTAAGACCAAAGAGTTGCTGATAGTTAGACTTACAGTTCATGCAGCGCAGTTGTGCACATCGAAAAAGGGGGAAAAAAAATCTGTAGGGCTCTGTATGCTATACATTGAGTGATTTCCCCTTTGCTTAACGGATGTGTCTGTACAGCATCTCTTAGCAACTGCTAGTGATTTGAAGAATTACCATTAACTATTGGCTGTGGGAAGGGGGTGGAAAATGCACTCATTTGCAGTTAACAGTGCCGTGTTCCTCCGTGCCAGTGGAAATCTCACTCTGTGGCTGAGCACACAGCCAGTGAGATAACAAGATGGAGTTGGGGACTAATAATTAGGGAATAGATAGGTAAAGCAAGGGCTGACTTTGCATGGGATGTGGCTGCTCAGTGCAAGAAACCTGGCCTGGATGTTTATTAGCCAGTCGCACATGTTCGTAGGGAGATTAAAGGAACAATGCAATGGGAACATGAGCCGAGGCTGGAGTCTAAGAGTACTCCGGGCTCCAAGCACGGGACACTTTTTTCAGTAACATGAACTCCATGTGAGCTCTGGTGGTATCCTGAATTCAGTTTCATAGTGCTTCTTAAGAGAATACCATATGAGATGAACATAGTATAGTACAGTCCAAGACCCAACAAACAAGGAGTTCCATGGCACTTTCAAAGACTAACAAATTTCTTTATTGCATGAGCTTTCATAGGAGAGAATCCTGCTTCGTCAGACACTTGAAGCTGGGGAAGTAATGGAATGGGAGGAAATTAAATGCAGGGTACAAGGCCCATTGATTTCTGCTGCTGTTAAAAATCATGTTGAGCAGTGCAGCAAATAATTCTAATTAAAATTAATACTGTCTGAATACCATATGAGAGTATCTTAGGAGAAAGGCTCTGGTAAGATGAGTTTTTAGTGGGTTATCAAGTTGGAGATACAAAGGAATGGAAAGGAGACCTTAGAACTTCCTTAGAATGGGTGTAACTCTTTGTGATGGAGGTAACTCTTTCTGATGAGCTGAAACTAAATATAGTGCCTCAGCCTTCTCCCTGAAGGGTTGGAAGGAAAAATTATGGCTTTTGCACTTGAAGGTTGCCTGGCATACTGGTAGTTGCAGGAACAATAAAAACCACGTAGCATTTGAGTGGCCAGAGAACATTCAGCAACTCAAAGGGAAACACACCTAAGTTAAATGTAAACCAAAATGAAATGATTAAATGCAAAACTATCCATACATCCTGTCTCTTTCTCTCCTGTTCTCCACTGAATATCAGTACAGGTTCATCAGACATATAGCTAAATATTCCATCCACTCCCACATGCAGTGCATTGAACATATGAGCCGATGAGCCTCAGTGCTCTGCTAAATCAGGAGTGATCGCTCTCACATTGTGTCTACGCTAGGCTTTTCTGTGGACTCTCCCACCATTGCATTTCTATGAGAGAGTGCAACTTGTGTGGGCAAAGCAGGTAGTTTTCTTCCACAGTGGTGCAATGGTGGGAACAAGACTAATGGAAGGATGCCACATGGCAGGGTGTGTTAGAGGAATCGGTAAGAGAGTCTTCATTGGCACGCACTCAAGAAGGCAGAAGCACCCCAACATTGTTTGGATGCTGAGTGACACATCTGCATGGATCTCGGAGCCTGATGGAGAAATCATTTTACTGCAGAAAGGCAGAAGAGAAAGAGAGCTTGGAAAAACAGTGACGTTTGGCTCATTTTCTCATTGGGCCCTTTAGAAATGTGGTGGTGTTTATTATGGCAGTGCTAGGGGGAAATGTCAGCACTTCAAAGAACAGCCCGTGGCAGCGAGTCTCTCAGGCTTTGTCACTTTACCCTGACTCTGAGCATATGGTCTAGGCCAGCGGTTCCCAGGCTTTTTCTTCATGTGGACCACTACATCGTCATCAAAAGCTTTTGTGGACCACCACGTAAGCAAACTGTTTTAAATATTTTTAAGGTAGTCTATGGCTGATGGGAGTTAAGCTTATATATCAAGGGGTATTATAAAGGTAGATTTTTTAAATAATTTATTATGCTTACCTACAAACATATTGCATGTACAAAGGTTTTGACAAATTACTGTTCCTGGTCGCCATGGCGACCAGTCTTAGCAGCCTGTCACCTTCCTCCACTGTAGAAATGTAATGGAGGAGCGTCCTTTGGTGACCAAAAGTAAAAATGCTGACGCCTAGCTGTGAGCCAATTTTGTCCACCCCTGCACATATGTAACATCAAATATGATAATTAGAGATAAATGGGGTTATGTGGTTATTACTATATTATCTCTTTTCCCCCCACAAAGACCACTTGTAGTACCCTCATGAACCACCAGTGGTCCACAGACCACAGATTGGAAACCATTGGTCTAGGGTACAGTTAATGACTCACCTGCACCAGCTGCCATGAGTTTAGGCTGTGGGGCTGTTTAATTACCATGTAGATGTTCAGGCTTGGGCTGGACCTAGCTCTATGACCCTGTAATGTGGGAAGCTCCCAGAGTTTGCAATACAGCCTCAGCCAGCAGCTGTGCTTCAATTAAAGAGCCCCCAGCTAGTTCCCCGAGAGCCTAAGTGAGCTGGTATGAGCCAGGTAGGGGTGTCTCATTACAGCTTAGACATACCCTGAGACTTGACATAGCAGGTTTTTCTTTGCAGTGTAAACATGGGCTGAGGGGCCTTTATCAGTTTGCAGGGCCCATTCAGCTAAAAACTGTATGTCTGCATAATAAAACGACTGTGGCCTACCAAAGTGCCTGTCCCCATTTTCCAAAAGCGATTTAGGTGTCTTAGTCCACAAGAAAGTCAGTGCCGCTTAGGTCTCTTAAGTCATCTATGGTAGGCACTGTTGAGAATTTTAGCTAGTCTCTGTGCCAAGAAACTTGAAGTTTATATGGTTTCCCGTGGATATCCTTAGGATTTTCTTTCATAAGGCAGTATTATATAGCATAAGCATAGGGCATATATAGTACACACAAAGTGTTCAAAGAGCAGCATTTAGGCTGCATAGTTAAGCACTCAAAAGGTAAGTTCCCTGCTGTAGTCTATCAAGTAATGTTTACTTATGGTAGTTGAAAAAGCATTGAAATGCAAGTAGGAAGTGGGCCTAAAGTTTATGCTTTGTATTAGCAAAAGCTAAGCTGGTTATCGTGCCTGAATGAGGTATTAATAGAAGTGACGCAAAGCATAACCTTGGGTCATCTTGTGAGCATGTTTGTGTTTTAACTGGTGTTAGCAGGCGGTACAGGGGAACTTTTCAATGTTTGGGAATATTGGTAATTGCAGAATTTGCATTGTTGCAAATGGTCATTGGAATGATGTTTGACATTAATTCGATCTTTGGGTTTTTCAGTACAGATTAAATATCCTGAAAGAAATATAGAAATGGTAAAAGGTAGATGTAAGCAATTAAATTATATTATTATTATTGATTAAAGAGAGTAGTATTCTAATTTTAGAGTAGCGTGCCACTCACCATGAGGGTGCCAGTAGGGAAAAGATTCAATACCCAGTCTCCTCATCCAAGGACCGATCACCCCTGAATGCATCATTTTGTCTTGGAGCATGAGGTATAAATGCAATGTGTGGTGCAATGTCTGTTTTGTTTTAACTCATTTTATTTTTAATAAAGTCTTTAATTTTATCTTGCATGCCATTTACAGTCCTCCGCTCAATTAAATTATCTATAACTTCTGTGGAGGCTCTCATCTTAAAGAATTCAGCATGGTTCTGGTTATTATTCTTAAATTATTAGTTGGGAACAATAAATAAAGTTAACATAGTGCAGCCCTAATTCAGCCCCCTCCTTCTGTGTTCTGGCCATCTTATGTTTATGTATTACTGTGCAGTTTTTCATTTGGCTCTCAAAAGAGAATGCACACAATGCTAGAGGTGACACTTACCAGAGGGTGATTCTTTTAGACCTCAGATGCCATTTATAAACAGCACTTTTGTTTTAGAAGGGTTTTGGTTTTGTTACTCACCTATCCTAATGTTTTATATTAATCTGCCAGAGTGGTTGCGTTGGTCTTTCCAAAAAATGGTCATTCAGAAAATGTTAATGGTAGGGGTGGTCAAAACTGGCTCACAGCTAGGTGCCAGTTGCTCCTCCATTGCATTTCTACAGTGGAGCTATGCACTAAGCTACTAAAACTGGTTGCCATGGCAACCAGAAACTTTTTTTTTTTTTTTTGAGGCCTGTGTTAATGCACAAATGCATAGAGAATCCCATTTGTGTAGGATTGGGACACAGGAATAGCCACACTGGTTCAGATTAATGATCCAGATTTGTTGGTTTCCTGTTGCTGACAATTGCCAGCATCAGATGCTCCAGAGCAGCAGTTCCCAAACGGTGGGTTGTGACCCCAAGTGGCGTCGCTTCAAGACAAGATCATGGCAGTCCCCACGATGTAGAGGATGCCATTTTATAAAACAATCTCCACATGGCATGACGTCACACACTGTGTGCAAGAGGTCATGTTGCATGGAGGGTGCCATTTTCTTCTACAAAACGACGCCCTCTGTACAGCATGACTTCACATGCATCATACGTGTGTGAAATAGTGCAGTCCAGAGGACGTCATTTTGTAAAGCAAAATGGCATCTTCCTTATAGTGTGACCTTGCATGTACAGTGCGTGAGCAGTCACGCTGCATGGAAGACACACTTTAAAATGGCAACTTCCATGCTGTCTGGGGTAGTGGGAAACTACATGTATGAAAGTTGGGTCATGCAGGGAAAATGTTTGGGAACTGCAGCTCTCAAGGAAACTGTACAATCCTTACAGTAATTATGTGCAGTAACCCCCCGAGGGTGAAGTTTCTTCCTAACCCCAGGCAGTTAGTAGTTGGTATTCTCATGCAATGTAAGGGTTGGTATCTTATATACACTCTTTTTATTCTAGTTAGTAGAAGCATAGATTATGTTCTTATTCTTCATATAATTTTCTAGTTCAGTAGAACACTATTAGTGTTAATAATGCATGTGCAAAGATAACATTTAATTTCTGCAAAACAAACGAGTCTGATGGCACTTTTTGAGACTAACAAATTTATCGCATTTAATTTTTGCTAACATAATCACCTTTTTGCTAACAGTGACGTTGGTTAGTGAGACATCGTCCTAAAATAATGATGTCCTCCTTTCACTTGCCTGCCCCCATTCTGCTCCTTTACCAGTTCCGTCATGATTTCTGTGCTCCAGATCTGTGCCTTCATGTGCTCGTCTGTGGGATGAAAGAGTTAATGTAAAAGTAGATCACAGATGATTAGGTCAGGACAAGCTGTGATTCACTGACAGAGATCTACCCTCAAAAGCTAGGCAGCTGCCAGAGGAAAAAAAGGCTTGGAAAACATATTTACACTATCGTGGTGTTCTCCAGGGCAGTTATGGGAGAAGATTGTATGTCAGTTTAACTGACAGACTGTATTATAATGGACAAACCTGAAGTGCATTTTAGGTTGCATAAGAAAGTCCGTTAACTGGAACTACATAATCTGTTTCTGCTGGGCTCCTGACGATTGAATCAAATCCCCTGCAGAAATACGTAAAAATGACTAAATAAACTATCAAAAAGAAAAAATAATTTCAAGACCGTGTTCCCTTTTCCTATCCTTGTCCTTTTTCATATACACTTTTCATCACTTCAGAGCTGGGTGAAAAAATGAGGCAGGGGAGAGAAACATTCCAGGAAATGGTGTGGATTTATTTTTGATTGATTACAAATGTGAATAATATGAAATGTTCTGACTGGCGATACCAAAATAATTCAGCATTCTGGCACTGCATGAGACCTTGGAACGCTACCTCAATACAAATACAACAATAAACTAGCAGCAAGCACACCCCTGCAAACTTTCTTTATGCTTGTAATTCTTTTTGTGTAATAGAGGTAGTAAGTGTTTACTAATGGTTAGAGAAAGGGCCTAGGACACAAGACTCCTCTTATGGAGTCACATTGTGACCCAGAGCATTGCACATTATCATTTTGGCTTCAGTTCCCATTCTTGAAAATGGGGATATAAATATGCTTTCCTGTACTATGCATTTGTGATGCTAAATGTTGGCAGAGGCAAAAGCTGTTGCTTTCTAATACCTTTTTGGTGACACAAGTGGCTGGTTGCAGTCTGGTTTTTGGTGTACAAGTATCCATGTTGGTACCACATTTGGCTTTCCTGCTGGCAACTGTAGCAGAGAGGCCAAGGATCAAACAGGTCATGAATATTGACCTGTTCCCTGCCCCTAAGCCTTTTCTATCATCCTGGAAAACTTACCACTATTGCTAATTCCTGTAGGAGCAACATCAGAAGTGTTAGCGAGGACGAGGGGTTGACCTCGTAAGATGGGTCGTGTGTAGACTTGCCGTGAGCTGGTTAGGACGGCATGGTTAAAATGCCAGGATCCACCTAGCATATTCAGTGCTGCTCAAGCAGAACTGTACCAGTAGGAAACCTTTCAGAAGAAAAGCTATTCTTGACATAGATTTTTCCCCGTTTAAATCAGGATTAAGGCAGGTCACGTGGGCTTTGTAAAGGGATGTCGTCTTTAACCACTGTACACAGCCAGCTTCCATCGCTGGATTTCCCAGAATTCAGTGCTCACCAGTTCTCATTTAGACACCTAAATAAAGCTGTCAGATTTTCCAAAACACTGAGCCTTTCCCTCTCTGTCCCCCCGTCGGCTCCCACTGAAAAACAAATGCACCGAACACAGCTGAAAATCTGGGAAGCTGGTGTGCTTTTGGAAATGCAGTCCTGCTTCTCACTGCCGAGTGCTTAAAAAAAAGACTCTCGCTCCTAATGTCCAGCAATGAGATACTTATGTTTGCCTGTCCTTTCCATGAGCTTTCATTTAGGCGGCTGTTTGTGTACCGCAGCCTCTCTGGTCTTTGCCTGGATGTTGTGACAGCTGCGGAGCTTGCTGATGAAGGGATTAGTCGGCTGCTGGGCCCATGACCTTTCGATCGTTGTTCTCCATTGACCTGCCTCTGACCGTTTGGAATTTAGTGCATAAAAATAACACCCAGCGCAAATTCTGTGGAAGGGCCTGGGTCCAAATTACCATAAAAATAGCGGGGGGAAAGAGTGTAAGTCAAGGTAATATGAGCCCACATGCTGTGCACTGTACAGTAAGATCTGCACTGGATCCAGAGAAGCCCGTGCGATCGTGTTAGGTTACAGCAAGTTCCAGCACCACGTTGCTGCGGTGGCCATTAGCCAGTAAACTAACAAAGACAGATTTCTGGCTAGTGTTTTTGGCAACAGTGGTTAAAATAAATACAAAGATGCAGCGTGCCAGGAGTTGCCTAATACTGGACAAGAAGAACAGATTTTCCTTCCTCTTGCACGCTCCTCTTAATTCCGTTGACTTCAGTGGAGTGATTAATTTACACCAGACCTAGGGAGTGCAGAACTGGGCCGTGTGTAGAGATAAACATCTGAAAAACAAATCTGCCTGGGAACTCCTGGTTGATTTATGGACGTCTAAGGGCTCCTAGACAGCTTTATGAATGGGCTGTGCATTGATTGACACGTGTCTGTTGTGTGGAAGTGTAGAATCAGCATTTAGATCCCCTGGATCAATTTAGGAGATACGTGTACCTGTAGGCTGAATAGAAGTATCTTAACTAATGCTCATCCAAAAGCTTTTTGTCCCATGGAAACCTTCCAGTTTTCCTCTGAAAACTTTGAATGAAAATCAGATGTTTTGGGCCATAATATTTTTGTTGAAAAAAAATCTACATTATCCGTGAAACTCAGACATGTTTTGCAAAGTACTTCATTTTGTTGAGCCCCAATTTTCTGTCAAAAAAAATTGTGTTGGGAAAAGAATGTATTTGTATTTCCTGTTCACAAATTATTACTAAATCTCTCCTAGAATTATGTGTTATTTTAAATTGTATGCATTATAAAAATTCAGAAACAAACACATTTTGTTTCTGAGGGATTCGTTTAAGGAAGGTTCAGTGGTTAAGGTGCTAGTGTGGAACTCGAGGTGCCGTTTCTTGCTCTGCTACAGACAGATTCCTTTGTGACCAAGTCGCTTAATCTCTGTGCCTCAGTTTCCAAGCTGTAAAATGGGGGCAAATAGCACTGCCCAATCTCAAAAGAGTGCTGTGATTTTAAGATTGTGAAAATTCCCAGCTGGAGTGCACAAAAGCTTATGCCTGAAGAAATCTGTTAGTCTTTAAGGTGCCACAGGACTTTCATTTTTTTAAGATTGTGAGGTGTTCAGATATTATAGAGTCCATGCAAGTACCATAGATAGATGGCAGCGTTTAGTCCAGCTTTGAACATCTCAAAGTTCAGAGCTGTTTAGGACCAAGTTTGGTCTATTAGAACACTAGGGGCCATTTTTAAAATCCACTCTGCCCTTTGAACACATCTTCCCCCATCAATAATAAATATATAAATGTATTGAAAGCTACAGTTTTGGTTTGTTTCTACCCTTAAAATAAATAGAGCTCTGGATGGATACAAATATGTGGATCCATATCCGACCTGCATTCACAAGAAATGGTCCGTGGATATCTCTGTTGCATCCATGGATGCGGATATAATATGGATGTCCGCGGATATCCGCATATTTGCAGGGCTCTAAAGATAAAATTTGCAAGATGTATATTTGTGTGTTAGAAACTATCTGGCTGCTCTGTTCTGACAGCTACAAAGACACTAACATCAAAAGAAAGTGCTTGTATTTAATCATTTAAGTAAACTTATTTCTATCCTATGCCACATATTTAAGATGAGATTAGCCATCAATTTACAAGAAAGCTAAAAACAAGTGCCTTTGGTTCCCTGAGCTTCTCAGGTTGGCTTTTAAATAGTTAATAGGCTGGGGTTTTTCCCCACCCTAAAAAAAAGCCCTGAACTGTGTTAGGCAAAAGTGATTTAATCAAAGCTCTTTCAAGCTATGACCTGTGCATCCAGGGAACTGAACTTTTTTTTTTTCACGAAATTGTTTTCAGGCAGACCAAAAAAAAATCTAGTGTGCTATGTTTCTTCCATTAAGCTTTTAACTTTTTTTTTTTTTTTGCTTCACTTGCTAAAATACGTCTGACTTGAGTGTTCATTGCTATATAAAGAATAGAGAGATCTGCTAATTATGCATCCGGGTCAAACAGTACGGCTCTGTGAAGCTCAATAGGTACCTTCTTCACAGTTATGTGAGCCCTCTCAGGATTTTTACATTGTAACTGCAGTTATTAAAGATATATTTGACTGAAACATGCTCTATAATTCAGTTACTGTCACCCATGTGGATATTCACTGGGATGATGGGGTTTTTTTTCTGATTTTGTTAATGAACCACAACAGGAAACACCCAGTTTTTAACAATGGGATCTTGGCAGCTATGTTCTACATCCTGAGAGAAAGAAGGAAACACTCCACTGTTGGTCCAATGCTAGTAACTGAATTGTTTCGGGGATTGTTTGTTTTTTGAAAATAAATTACTTTGATCCACCTTTTTCTTCTTCTGCGCCCATCCCAGCCTTTCCTAGAAACTGTTATAGGTGCTATTTTAAAATGGGTTTTAACAAAGCAGTGATTTCTGTGACCAAATCCTTGTTTTATGCAATTTCCTTACACTATTATTGTTTATATAGAATAATGAGAATGCGCCAGACAGTTCCCTTGATTTGGCGTTAGAAATGACATTTGAAGAGCGATGATTTTAGGTGTTCACTTGCACCGTAAATATTACAAATGCACATGCAAATACAAAGGTGTTATGGAAAAGGACTGTATGTTAGTAAACTTTAAAGGGGCAGCTGTGTTAGTCTGGTTCAGCAAAACAAACAAGGAGTCCTTTGAAGTGTCTGATGAAGTGGGATTTTCTCCCACAAAAGCTCGTGTGATAAATAAATTTGTTAAAACAAACAAACAAGGACTCCTGTGGCACTTAAAAACTAACAAATATATTTATTGCATGAGCTTTCATGGGAGAAATTTCCACTTTGTCAGAAGCTTTGGAGATGGGGGAACAGCACCGCAGGACACCTTGTTTGTTCTGTTAGTAAAGTTGTTATGAAAATCATCATAGCTCTACAGTCATAATGTCTTTCCTGACATAGTAAATATAATAATGATGCCCAATGTTTTCAAAAATAGGAGCGTCTTATGTTAGGCTCTTAAATCTGAAGTCCGTAGCAGTTGTATTCATAAGACGCTGAGATGCATCTGTAAAATCTCACTTAAATATTTTTGGAAACTTTGCCTGATGTTGTTATTAAAAGAGATTTCAATAGGAATACTGCCTAAATGGTAATTGCAAGATTGGCTATGGATGAACATTTCTCTTTGTATCTGTCATAGTTTGTATTCTCGTAAAATAAGCATCATTTTTGCTGTTTACACCTGACTGGCTCCACTGGGGGGGTGGTGCGTGCGTGCGTAAAACTCCATAATAATAGTTGGGAGGAAAACTACTTTTTATCAAAGATTCAGCATTCCCTCTCCTCTGCAAAGGAGCAGTTATCTGGTTCTCACAGAATCCATCAAAAACAGGTAAGATGAGAATTGATATTACTAAGATAAAAACATGGAGTTAAAATCTTTGTTGGATACAGGCCCTTTTCGTGCATTATAAAAGAATAAAAAGGGCATATACTTATGTGCTTTCCCCTCTGCAGCCTATTTTTAAGTGGTCATCATGGTCCTTAATATTTTTAGTTATTTGTGTTGCATTTCAGAATCTCACTAATGAATTTTCATGATGGAACGAGAATTAGTACAGCTGTATTTCACACTTATGGACAAGGTATTTTACCAAAGCTCAATAGATTTTACTCCATTCACTGTATATGCTGCTGGAAATGTAGTATGCTTTTTGATTCCAAACTACATTTGCCTTTTGCTTAAAAATGGTATGTAAAAAATTAGTTTAGGAGAACAGCAGGAATGACGGTTTAGTGCATAGAGCAGGGTTTGGGAGTGGGAGCCTATGATTCTTTTCCTAACTTTATGACCATGACTAAATAAGATAGGTCAATGATCTTCAGAGGTGCTGAGCACCAAATCTTCTGGTTGAACTAGTGAAGTCCCAAGTTGGGCACCAAGAAATGGAGGCAGCCACAATTAGTGGATGCTTCTCAAAATACTCTCCTGACCCTCTCTGGGCCCGAAAGTAAACTATTAAAATAGATATTCTTGTACTTAACCATGTTTCTCTCTGGTGTATTGGGATGCTTCGTGAGTATTGCTTGCAGTGCATTTCAGGATCCTCTAAAATCCAAAATCGAATTTGCTCTTTACTTTTTATATTATAATGTGTCTTGAACCCATCTTCTATTGCTGTAGGTCAGATCTTGCCAACAAATCGTAACACACCGAGTCCCATCGACCCTGAGACAATCCAAGTTCCTGTGGGCTATGAACCTGACCCTGCAGATCTCGCTCTCTCCAGTATTCCTGGCCAGGAGATGTTTGACCCTCGTAAACGCAAGTTCTCTGAAGAAGAGCTCAAACCACAGCCGATGATTAAGAAGGCCCGTAAAGTCTTCATTCCAGAAGATCTGAAGGTAAATTGGAACTGGTGATCAGGCTGTTAAGGAAGAAAACATGGAAGCTGATTTCTCTAAAGAAGATTTGGAACCAGAATCTCTTCTGTCACTGGTGTAAATCAGAAGTGACTGCTTTGAAACCAGGGAAATGTACAACTGAAAAATTTGGATCAGATCAGAGGAGAAGGAGATACATACCGTGTCGGTTCCAAAGGAGCAGCCGTGTTAGTCTAGTTCATTTAAAAAAAAACAAACAAACAAACCAGAGAGTACTGTGGCACTTAGACTAACAGATTTATTTATTGCATGAGCTTTCATGGGAGAAAATCCCACTTTTTCAGCAAAGTGGGACTTTCTCCCACGAAAGCTCATGCAACAAATAAATCTGTTAGTCTTTTAAGTGCAACAGGACTCCTTGCTTTTTTTTATACTCTGTGTGTGTGCATGTCTTTGTACACACACACACAGTATATACAATATATACGCACACAGTATGTGTGTGTATATATATATAGTTGTGTGTGTGTGCATGCTGTTTGTATATATGTGTGGGTGTATGCACACACACTATATGTATCAATATATCGATCTATGTTATTGCTCCTGTTTCCCGAGAGAGATCCTTAGCCAGCTGATATTAATGTGAATCTTTCCAATCATTGCAGTGGGCTTTGGATCAGGCCCAAGCTACCCAGGGAATCAGTATGTGTTTACAGGAGGCTGATGGAGTTAGGAAAAGAGTCTGTCACCATTTGCTAATTTTATCCCTCAGAAAAATGCTGTGAAGTGCAGGTGTCATCACAGATAAAATTGCAAAAAAGAAAACAAAGTCACATTTCAAGTGGTTTCTGTCTTTGTCCATGTATTCCCAACCTTCCTTTATACATATTTCCTGAGAAACGTGATTTCTTTGCCAAATTCTGCTTGAGGTGACAGCCTATCTGTGTAAAGGGTGCTCCACATCAGAAGGGTTGCCAGGTGTAAGAAAAGTGGGAATTTGACCTGTAGTGTCAGTCACTATTGTGTCATCTCCAGGGAATCATAATATGCCATCTTATATTTAAAATATACGGAGACAGAAAAGAAAAATTGTCTGCAGAGATGCCCTTGGAGTGTTTCATCTGGGTGGAAAATTTAGTGTCCCTCTGTGCTTGATGCTTTCAGCATGTAATCAGATGTGGAGTTCAGGCTGCCCTGGCTCCTCTCAGGTGCCTTTTGTTGCCCTGGGCCTTTAACCCAAGCACTCTTTCTGTTTTAGGGTCAGGATTGACTATTGAGTTCTGGGGCAGAGTTAACAGATTAGACCATTGTTTCCAGACTGGATGTGATGCTGAAATGCCAGCCTGGCCTCTTTCAGGCCTGGATTAAGTGATTTGCCATTGCAGTTTGTTAAAGTAAAGATGGATGAGATCTAGATGGCACAACAATACATTACTTAAAGCTGATTTCTGTGGAAAGGAATGAGATGGGAAATTATAAACCTGGGTCATGGCTTGTTTCTTTTAAGCAGATATTTTGGGGTCCTGTCTGTGAACAGGTGCATGGAGATTTTGATACACTGGGCCCGACTGACCACTGCCCTGCGCTTGGGATAGTCATTTATCCCATTTCAAAGTGAATATAAGGTGCATGTAAAATGCTACCAAACTAAAACAGAAAGCATTTTCTTCTAGCTTTGTACTGCTGTTCGTATGACCCAAGGTTCAGAACGGCGTTAAAGAAGGCTGACTGATGGCAGTTGCACTGTTAAAATCTCTTCCTTTTTTGTTTCTCACCGTTGAAATTTGGGAGAAGATATTCAGAAGGGGAACATGAAAAGTTTAATCCAGCCTCAGGGCAGAATACTCCTTTTGGTGTAAATCTTAAGACTGATATTTTATTCTTTTCCCTCCTCCATGAACAATGGGGAAGCCACTGTCAGAAGGGTGACGGAAGATGGGCTGGGCTGTGTGGATCTGAGGAAAATTTTGACCTGAATTGTTCCAGCCAGGCAGTACTCTGAGCAGGGCATGCACAGGCCTTGTGCTGCTGATCCGTGGAGGTCACTTTTTGGAGCTGGCACCTTCATGTCAAAAGGTGCTTAGTCTCCCAGAATTGAGCTCAGACTTCTCTCCAGTTAGACCTAGGGAGCCCTGAAACTCTCAGATGTTCATTTCAGCAAAGACTGTTTAATTTTAAGTGGCAGGTGGGGAGGGGGGAGAAATCAAGAGCAGTTCATTGGTGATTTATGTCCCTTGCTGAACAGCAAGGCTGAACTCTTGAAGGCAGAGATCTTGGTGCAGAAAGCCAGGGCGTGAGCATGTCTGGCCATGATGGAGCATCCCTAGGGAACAGAGCATGTGCTTCACAAATCTATATGCTTTAGGGCAGTGATTCCCACACAGTGGCCTACACAGGGTTTCTCAGAGTGGTGGTCTGTCGCTCCCCTCCTGCTGGTTGCAAAAGGGAGTCGCTGCCTAGGGACCAAGGCAGAGCTACAAGATTGGCGGAGGCTCCTTGCTGCAGCCAAGAGGACAAGAGATCAGAGCTCCCCTCCACCGACTGCACAGCAAAGCAGTCTGCCTGGATTCACAGGGTCTGGGGTCCCTGTTGGCACAAGAGAGAAAAGAGAACAGATCTCCCATCCCTCTGGCTTCAGAAGGAAGCCCCTGCCGAGGGACTCAGGTGGAGTGCGCAGAGCTGTAGGAAGTGTGTGATTTAACCATTGCAGTCGGGGGGACAGGAGAGCCTCCTTGCTGCTGTCTGGCTGCAGTACCAGGTGGGGGACAGGGGGTTTGCGGGGGGGAGGGATGCTCTTTGAGGAGGCTTGTGGCCCTTCAGGGTTGTAAAAATGCTATTTGTGGCTCTCAAACCAGAAGGGTTGGGGATCCCCACATCAGGACCAGATTCACTGGAAGTCTGGCCGTTGCTTTCAATGGATCAGGTTTTCACCCCTTATGCTGTGCTTCAGTGCCAGTGAAATCCATGGCAAAATCCCCAGTTACTTCATTGGGAATGGTTTGGGGTCTGTAATCCCTTGACTTGGCAATGACCTCTATACCTGCTCCGCATTTCATATAATTGGTGCTCCTCACTGGGAGTGAGTGCGACGCTGCTCCAAGCTCTGCTAAGCGTGCTTCAGGACTGCAGGTGTATATTAGTTATTCTTCAGGGGTCTTCAGAACCAAGATACTATGATGGAGAGCTTAGTACAAACACTTAGCCCTAGTCTATACTTGAGGCTTTTTCGGCAGCAGTCGACTTCTGTTTATGCATGGAATATAAAATTCCTTGCATAAACGGCAACAATTTTCTAAGCCGCCATTACGTTATTAGGGAAAAGCCAACCACCAATCACTTGCAGTTGGCTTTCCCCTACATCCCTTAACCCCCAGGACTTCCAGGGTCAGCTTCCAGCAGCGGCACAGCAAGTTCATACTCGCTGTGATTCTGTACCAGAAGGGCAAACTGATGGCGGCGAATTTGCTGCCATCAGTACAGACATAAAGAAAACAAGGAGTCGTGTGGCACTTTAAGACTAATAGATTTATTTTTCGCATGAGCTTTAGATAAGTAGGCATGCCTCTATGTATGCCCATTTGAGGGACCGTTGCACATAGATGTAGAGTTTGCCCCAAGAATTACTGATATTGTCATTGATTGGTGAGATGCACAAATGAAAGCAGCAATGGCCAGTGAAATATTAAATGTAAAGTCACTGTGGAGCCAAGAAACTGCAGTGCAGTTAACTGTGAAACCTTGTGCCGTAAGTAGTTCTTAGGTTACTGAAATCTAACATCTTGTCTCTTTCTTTATTTGTACTTAATGAGCAGGATGACAAATACTGGGCAAGACGTAGAAAGAATAATATGGCTGCCAAGAGATCGAGAGATGCCCGGAGGCTGAAGGAAAACCAGATTGCCATCCGCGCCTCATTTCTGGAGAAAGAGAATTCAGCCCTCCGCCAAGAGGTGGCTGATCTACGGAAAGAGCTGGGCAAATGCAAGAACGTGTTGGCAAAGTACGAAGCTCGGCATGGGCCCCTGTAAATGGCGATTTCTCTCTCCTTTTTTGTTGTGGGTTGGCATTTTAATAGATGGACAATGTGTTTCCTGTTTGATAGCACCACACCCAAACCAACCTTTCTGTCATCAGCACTTTACCAGAAGCAGAAACAAAACTGACTTACGTTATTTTTCATTTGTGTATGCGTGTGTGCGCGCATCTCAGCACTTCCCATTTTTATGAAACCCTCTTCAAAGGGGTGACACATTTTTACCTGGACTCTTGAGAACTGCCATAGTAAGCTTTTTATTTTTTTTTTTTCCAGTGCTGCTTCTGATTAGGATTTTTATGTTGCTCATAACAGCTCCATCCTCCCGACTTACTTGGAAAGATCCCAGTAAAAATAAACAAACAAAAAAAAGGTAGATCTCAGTTTTCAAGGGTAACAAGTATAGCAGAATTATGTCCTAATCAGAGGAATTAACATGTTAATGAAGTGCACAAACAATAATTTAGTACAACACAAACAGAAGTATTTATAGATTGCTTTTGTTGTATTTTAAATTTCAGTGATCACTGTCTTCAGATTTAAAGTGCTGTTAGACTGAGTTAGCTGTACTCATTATAAATCCCATTATGACTTGTCTATATCTGCTAAGTTTCCTTTTATTTCCACGAATGCCGGATAGATAGGAGAACTATTAATAGAATACAGAGTGTATTTTGCACTGTCTGTACCTAAAGCAATAATCCTATTGTACACTAGCGCATGCTGCCTGGATGTTCCTAGTGGACGTAGGATGATTTCCCTAACGAATAAGAGTTTTAATGTCTTTTAAATAAATAATTAAAAGACCCACTGATATGAGCATGCTGAACGCACCCCTGGAACTGAGTGTGTGTATGAAAGAGAGAGGAAAATTAGTAGATGCAACAAAATTAAAAAGGTATTAAATCAGATTTGATGTTGAAATTAGAGGAGTTTTTGTTTTAGTTTTCATTTAATATTGCATTGACTCAAACTCCCATTTTGTGATTAAAGAATTAACTATTCATTTTTCCACTTTCTGTAATATATTTTCTGAGGATTATATCTTGCTGTTTTAAAATCCTTTTTATTCAGTCAGATGAGTCACTGTCTTGCAATCCCTTCCCCCTCTTTCTAGTGATGTTATTTTGAGCGTGTCTTGAACTGATGACTCTCAACTTTATTCTGTTTTCTCTCTATCTGCTTTTGAACATATGTTCTGTTACAAAGTGGACTTCTGAAAATGAATGTAAGAGACACTGGTATATTTCAGAAGGCAATGGTGTTGTCATATACTGTGGTTAATCCAATCAATTTAAATGTTTACTATAGACCAAAAGAATAGATAATATAAAATGTATAAAGTTTATACAGAATAATTATAGTATGGGGTCTTTTGTACAGTATTTTTCAAAAACAAATACTGACAGTGTATTTTGAGAGAGACATATATTATATATAACAAAGAAAAGGAAAAAGTTATTCGATGTTTAAAATATATAGTAAAGATATATATTCACCAGTATTGTACAGAGAGGAAGTGCTTTAGGTTTTTTTGAGATCTTTAATATTTTAAGCCTACCACTGACACATCAGCATGTTTTGTGCTTTAAATTAAATTTTTCCGAAAGTAATATGACTTGACAGGGTGCTTCATGTTACTAAAACATTAAGAGGCTTTATCATTTTCCATTAGAAACAAAAAAATCCGTTTGAAACAGACAAAGCACAACGTGGAGTTTAGTCAGATTTATACTGGACAATGCAATATTTTGCAGAGGCAGACAAATAAAAATCTCATGCTCATTTCAAATCTGCTGTTCTGGCTAGAATTTGTTTCCATCTGAAATTCTTAATAAATGGTTTTGTTCATTTATACAGTTACATGTATTGCATACATTTATTTACATGTGAGGAAAATATGGTGCTACATGTCTGGCTCACACAGGTTTCTAGGGTTTGCCACTCCCGCCCCCTTCCCCTCCCAGAAAATGTTATTCATTCCAGTAAATCATATTATTGCTTAAGGAGGTTGGTCCAGAGGACTAAACATTTTGCTGTACATTCAGCATACCCTTTCACAATGGGATTTTTCCATTTTTCTTCCTCAAAAATCATGCACCCAAATATAAGGGTCTCTTAGTACTGAGTAGTTTCCTGTGGACCATTAATTTCATGGATTGAAGTGTCCATGAGCTTCAGAGCATAGCAGGTCAATCATTGTTCACTATAAACTAGATGTGATATGTGGAATATGTATTTGGCTTGAAAGTGTTAGATATGTCAATATATATCATATTATATATATTATATAATATATATAATTAATGGGATGTCAACATGTATTTGGCTTGAAAATGTTGGATACAAGTCAGTAAATCCACTGATGAGAGAATTTTTTTTTTTTTTAATATTCTGTGGAAGTGGCTGGCTTCAACAAGAATACCACTCACGTGGACACACTCCGCAGCAAAGTGGCAAATTGCAACTGTTGGAGAGCCATTTTTGTGATGTAAAGTTTTAAATAGCAGGAGTTCGTGAAATCAGCTGATACACAAATAACTGGTAGCATTGGGAGGTTTCATTGTTGTAATCATTTATCAAAACATAAAAGGCAGCTGAGAAAATTCATAAATGAGCACTTTTGTCTTTTTTTAGTGTGTGTGGGCTTGTTTTTATTCAGACTTATTTTTGAGGGGAATGGAGGAGGAGCAAGAAGGTAGTCTTTCCACCGTGTGCCAGCAGAGGTTTCTAGCAGCTACCTCGTCTAACATCACAAACATTTCTGAGTCTGTCCAGGTGCCTTATATCTTTGTCACTCATACTGTTGTCATGGTGTGAACGTGAGACAAATGCATTGAGCACAACAAAATGAAAACATGTTGTTGTTTGACTTGGAGAGACTCAGAATAATCAAGAAGGGCTGTTCAGTCCATTAGCTTATACTATGAAAGCAATGCCCAGGAGCGTTGCTAACGCTAGAGTTGTGTCAACATTTCCATTAAAGGCACCATGATTTTTAGGGAGTTATTTAGGCTAGAGTTTCAAGAGGCGCCTAAGGGAGTCAGAGACTCCTCTCTTACAGCAGGATTTGCGTACCTAAGTAGTTTAAAATAATATCTGGGATAAACCTTGAAATACCAGTTCTCAGTCCAGGATGCTTTCTCAAAAGAATAACCTTTTTTTTTTTTTTTTAAAGTCTTTTAACTTGTAGTAAATTTTAAAGGCCCTATATCAGGGATATGCATCATTCTGATGGGCCTTATTGATGCTAATGGAGTTCTGGGGTCTATCAAATTATATGGTTTTTTAAAATGATCTGATTGTATCAGGCCTTGACAAATCAATGTTTCTGGTCACCATGGTGACCAGTTTTACTAGCCTGTCGCCTCACTCCACTGCAGAAATATAATGGAGGAGCACCCCCTGGTGAACACAAGTAAAATTGTGGTGCCCAGCTCTGAGCCAATTTTGCCCACCCCTGAATTACATATATTACAATAATCCACTGTAATTTAATAAGAAGCAAGAAGCATTGACTAAATGTTTGCTTTATATATATTAAGTCAATTATTGCATTAAAAAACAAACAAACACACTGTTTTAAAAATACATAAAAATTTCAACTCTATTCCTAAATCTTATCACCTTAGGAATGGGGGGTCATCAGATGCTGTTGGCACCAGAAGAACCAGTATCATAGAATGAAAGTTCTGACTTAACTCCGCAAAAGCAAGGAATTCAGAGCTAAAAGAAAACATTCTGGCCTGATGCTTCATGCTTAACTCAGTCTGCTCTTTCTACCCATTGCAACATCAAGATGCTAGATAACATCAGACACTGGATTGAGGCCTCTGTAATATCTCTGCAAAATGGAATGAGCCAAGGGTTGAATGATCTTGCCTTTTAGGTTTTGTCAGCCACTAGTGTCACTTTAAAAATGATTTTTGTGTGTGGTTTATTAGAAAGAGAGAGAGATTTGGGTTTTGGGGGGTTTTTGTTGCTGTTTTCTTAAACTTGGGGGGAAAAATAACAATTACTAGTGATCAACCATTGTATTTTGGGCAACACCAAATGACAGCGTCGGTTTAAATACAAGTTTTACATATAAGATCAAAATAAATGTATGTCATGGAATGGATTGCCTCCTCTATGCTGTTAAGCCCAAATCTTTTTGTCTGATATTCTTAATGTTTAATAAACTTTTAAATTTTTCTTCTCTCAGCTGTATATTTGCTCTAGTGTGTCAGGGAGTGGGAGGGGGTTGTTTTTAGCCAATATACTTGAAAACCCAATTATTATTACTGGTACTGAAGAAACAGCGCTATAATACGTCACCTCTCTATGGGTCCCCTCTTTGGGTCCTAACAGGTCAATTCCCCAATTAAAGCAAATGTTGAAAAATATCCTCGCATCATTTGCCCCTGCAGCTAAATAATGCCAGATCCTTTTTGTTCATGAAGCTACTTCCCAACAGACCAGTTTTTTACAGGGGCGTGAACGTGCACCTTAGTAAAATCATCAGTTCCTGAGAGCGATAATAAAATAGCTGTATATCTGAATCACGCTGTGTTCCTCAGTTGGAATCCTAAGAGGCATGCCCTGCTGTCAAACAGAAAGTAAAAGAGGGGTGGTACACTGCAAAGTGTTTATGAGCCCCATAATTTCTATGGTTCTTCTAGTAGCAGTACAGCTACCAATGTGGCCATCTTTCAGTGACAGACGGAAAAAAAAATCTAAAAGCACCTAGTTTTCTCCCTTAGCCCTAGTCTACCTTCAGGCTGTTTTTCAGTAGCAGTTGACCAGAATTTGTGCAAGGCACGTAAAACGCCTTGTGTAAATGGCAGCGACTTTCTTAGCTTCCGGGAGACACCCAGGAAAGCCAACTGCAAATGCCTTGAAGTTAGCTTTCCCCTACGCCTCCAGGACTTACAGAGCTGACTTGCGAGAGTGCAGCAGCGAGTTCAGACTTGCTGCTAAGCTCTCCTGGAATGCCGGGCTGATGGCGGCTGTTTTGCTGCAGTCAGTATAGGCATACCCTTAGTGTATGTTTACACTTACAATTTAGTTCAAATTAAGGCAGCATAATTCAAATTAAATTAGTGCATGTCCACACTTGCTTTCATTAGTTCGAACTAAGGCGTTCCCTTAGTTTGAACTAAGGAAAGCCTAGTTTGAATCTGTTAAAAAAAAAAAAACAAAAACCCAACCCTCCCTCAAGTTTGAATTTATGATTAATTAGAAGCCATGTAGCTGTGTTAATTCGAATTACCTGTTAGTGCATATTAACCACAGCTTGCTTTTTTCCTATGCAGTAGTGCCCCCTGCCTGATTCAAACTTGCAAGTTCTGCGCATGGACATGGTAGTTGAAATTAGGGTTTCTATAATGGGGCTGTGTTAATTCAAACTAATTATTATTCATCTGACTCGATTAGATGGAATTCAGTTAATTCGAACTAACCTGCTAAGTGTAGACATACCCCTAGTGTCTCTGGTCTTACTTTTCCACCATAGTGATTACGTTCCAAAGGAGCAGCTTTCTAAGACTAGTTGAGTAAAACAAACAAGCGTGGCACTTAAAGACTAACAAATTTATTTATTTTGTGGGAGAAAGTCCAATTCTGTCAAAGCGGCTGATGAAGTGGGATCTTGTCCCACAAAAGCTCATGCCATAAATGAATTTGTTAGTCTTTAATAGTGACACCAGACTCCTTGTTTGGTTATTCATAGTGATTACATTACCTGGACTTGCAGGGCTTAGGTCCTAAAGTGCCAACGGTTTAGCTGTCCAGTAATTTATGCATTGTGCAACCGGCTGGGAGCGGCCACAGGCGGCTGGGACCCCGATCCCCAGCCGGGCCCTGGATCCCTGGCTGGGAACGGGGACGGAGGGGGCTGCCGTGGCCACGGGCAGCAGGACCCCGGATCTCTGGCCCAACTGGGCCGGAGACCAAGCGAGGCGGGGCCCTGCCAGACTTGGGGCACTGGCACCAGGATTTGGGGCACGGGCCCTGTGTGCCCGGCGCCAGCAACCAGCACACTGTTTAGGCACAGAATTTAGCACGCTCATTTACAGAGGACTTGCTATGGAACCCACTTTTCATTGGAAGCACACTGTGGTGGATCTGGTTGCATTTAGCTAGCAGTATGGTATCTAGTCCTTAGCTCACTTTGGTTTTTCAACCTTGTTTAAATGCATTGCTTGCTGGCATGAAGATGTAAATGCAGTGTACTACCACCAAAGCCATCACCACAGTGCAGCAAAATGCTAACTGCTGCTACCATGAAGCCCTTCACATTTGACAAATGCTCAGCATGAAGGACTTTTTAAAGGAGCCTGAGGTTGCAAACTGGATACTGTCAGCAGGCTTGATTTTTCAGCCGCTTCTGAAATGTGTGAACCTAAAAATAGAACAGAGTCATAGGATTGAAAGGGACCTCATGAGAGCACCTAGTCCAACCCCCAGGGATGTGAACCTAGGACCGCCTGCATGTAAAGCAGAGGTTAACCACTACACTAGTTGTAGGGCTTGCCACATACCAGTCATCTTGGGCTAGAGGTAGGGAGCCCTCAAAATGTTTTAGTCCTTGAGTGCTTGATGGCGAAGTGAGTCCATCACTGAGTGCGTGCCTGGTGTTTGCATTCAATGTCGCCAAATACTGTAAAATAGCTTTTTCTTTCAATAAATGTTTTCCCTGGGTGATAACATTGCAAGCCACTTGTTGAAGATGCAATATCTTTTATAGGAACAGTGTCTTTCATTGCCCCCCCCCCCCCACACACACACACTTTGCCTTCCAGACATCGGCCTGCTGGCTTTAAAAGCCAGCCTGTCTCATTTATCTGGTCACACGCTTGCTTGCTTTTAACAATGTCCTTGAGCCGCTACAGCAGACTGTGCTGCGCGCGTACCATTGTAGCAGTGGCTGTAGCGCGCATATGGCCATGTGCGGCACTATGGCTTAATGTGTTTGTTTGCACCATGTCATTTAAGCGCTACTGTTGCGTTAGATGGGCATGGCCTACAGTTACGTGTTAGAGCATGGGCCATTGGCTTCACACACACCCCCCCCAAAGGGGGCCACTGCTTACATCGAATACTACTAACTACATGCCTGTCCCCTTCACATTGCAAGCTGGACCAGCCTGTTTAGGCAAAGCGCTTGTCTTCCATTCTGTAAGTTCACCTATCTTCAAAGCAGCTGGTGGAGTGGGATTTTTCTCCCACAACCGTGCATGTCAAAAATAACTCTGTTAGTCTTTAAGTGGCACACAACACCGTGTTTTTGTTTTTTTTTGCTTGCTGGATGAGATTAACACAGCTATCCCTTTGGAACATCAGCTTGGTGTGTTTGAGCCCTGACAACCACTCTGTTAAGTGGCATAACACTGTCTCGCCAGGCGAACATTTTCCATCAGCTCAGCAAATTGAGGACACCAAGGACTGGCCTACCACAGGGGCTTTAGGGGTTGCAGCTCAGGGCTGGGGGGCACAAAAAAAACCAGCTTGTGCCAGCTTTCTCCTGCTCCCAGGGAGGCATCACTAGGCAGGAATATAGCAGAGACCTTTCTGCCCTCAGCTAGCTTAGCCGCCTGTTCCCACACTCCCAGCTCCAGGGGCAGGATTTGGCTCAAGGCTGCTACCAGTTGCATTAGCTGTGCTGTACCCACCCGAAACTCACTGGGAAGCTGCGGCCAACAACCGTCATTTGCAGCGCAGGGGATACAGCCTGCTCAGAGCCCAACGCCTGGGAGCCAGGCTCTTAAGCGGGCAGGGGGTACTGGAGCAGACAGGGAATGTGAGGCACTGGAGGAGGTGGTGGGGGCAGGCCAGGATGGAAGGAGGCAGGGGAATGAGGTGCTGTGGGTGAGCAGGGCTGTTTGTTAGGGGAAGGAGGTTGAGCAGCTGCAGATGTGAGTGGCGGGGTTGGCACTGTGGAGATGCTAGCGGGAGACTGAGCATAGGATCTGCAGTGCCCAGGCTGTCACAGCCAGCCAAGGTGGCTGCCAACCATGACGTGGGCATAAGGAAGGTGCCTTGGAGATGCTGTCATGGCTGTGCCCCCCCAGCAGGCAGACGAGCGGGACAGGGACCCACAGATGCGCCCTGACTGGCTTCATGGGATATTTCTGCTGATGCAAAGATGTGGAGGCGATAGGGACATGGGCCCACAGATTTAGTTTGGCCCTGAAGGCAGCAGGGTAAGTGGGTGTTAGAGAGCGATGCATGGTATTTTTAAGTACCCTGCAAGGCTCCCTTCGACTGGTGCCAAAAAGCCCCCAGCCGTGTAGATTGGGCGCAGTCGTCACAATGGAAATTACCGACTCTTTGTGATAGTAGCACTGGGCTCTCGCCTTGGCAAAGCCACAGTCTGTGTGCAGCAGTAGGCAAGAAATTTGCAGGCGAAATGTTACCGTTGCAGCTAAGCACTGCAGAAAAGGTAAAGGTGGTCTTAGTGCAAGAGAAGTTTCCACCTAAAACACCCAGCATGTCTCATTTGATGTGTAACGCATTTGCGTGTGTGTGCATGCTTCTGGCTTGCTTTGGCTAGTTTTTTTTTCCTCCCCCCCCCCCCCACCTCCAGGACTGTTACACCACATGGCCCAGGCAACCTAACTCCTCACCCCCAGCACACAGCCCACTTGTCTCTGGTCTTCGCCTCCCGCTCCCTGCAGCCCCCAGGGGTCTCCCACCCCCCATCACCCAGCCGCTCGTGTGCACGCTTGCTGCACCCCATGTTTGGCTGCCTCCAGACCCCAGGTCCCAGTCGCTGCCAGCCTGCGCCCCCCCCCCTGGGTCCTTCCTCCCCTTCCCCAGTGGACCTGGCCCCACAGAAATGCTCCCCCCACATAACACATTGCCTGGGCTGCAGCGGCAGGGAGTTCAGGTCCCACCACGGCTTCACCCTAGGCTAAAGTTTCAGGGGAGGAGGGGCTGGCAGTGCCGCCCAGGTACGCCAGCGCTCGGAGAAAGCTGTCTGCACCCGCACTTGCCTCCAGCCCTGGCTGGCACATTTGGGACCTCTGCCCCATTTGCTCAATGCCCTGGAAGTTTTCTTTAAGCACAGTTTTTCTTTGTGGGAATGTACAGCTGTGCTATTTCCCTCTCCCAGGTCGTCTTTAGATACCGAGCCCTTTGGGCAAGGATTGGGAGTGCCTGTTCGGTCAGAAATAGCCATTATAGCCCTGCTAATCAGAGGTGGCCTTAGGCAACGGCCCATTGCAGGGCCCCAGCTCCACATCGCCAGCCCCCCTGATTGTTCCAGCACCCCCCTCTGCAACCCCAGCTCCCCCAGCGCACCTCGCCCAGCTTGCCAGTGTTGATTCCCCCAGCCCACCCTTTGCATCCTCCCTGAAATCATGACACCTCCCCACCCCACCATGGCTCTGGGTCCCTGGCGCCAGCCTCCTCCACCCACCAGGGGCCCCCAAAGCCCCCTGGGGCTTCAGAGTCCTGGTTTCCCCTGCAACCCCAGCACCCGAAAGGGGCTCCAACACGCCCCCCCATGGCTCTTTCTCCCTGTGGCCAGCTCCCTCCATGGCCCCGGAGCCCCCAACCCCCTCCATTGCCAAAGGCAAGGTGCAGGGCGGGACCCCAGACCTGGGCCTCTGGGCTGGCACACCCTGCCCTTGGGGGGGGGGCGAGAAGCTGGCCCAGGGGTAGGGCAGGAGCTCTGCCTCTGAGCCGGTGCACTCTGCCCCATGCACACCCCGTTGCCCCCAGCATGAGGGCTTCTGCCGCCTGCTTGGCCCTGGGCCTCGCCTCCCCACAGAGCCTAGCCTGCGCTGCCAGCCCCGGCCCCCTGCCACATGTGCTGCAAGGTGGGAGGGAGACACTGCTTTTGGGCTAGGCAAAAAGGCTCCTTGCTGCGTGGGGGGGGGCTAGGCAGGCACCCACGTTACCGCTCTGCCGTTGCAGCACGCCTGTCCTGTGCAGTGTCCATGCAGGAGAGACCCGGGTGTGTGCCATTGGGGGGGTGGGGGGGACTCAGCTAAAGTGTTTCCTTTTTAGCACCCAGTCTCTCTTGTCCCAGGAGGCTCACCCCATATTGCACTGACTATTTTTGCTGCCATAGCACATTGCAAATTTAGGTCTGCTGTCCCATACTCTCGTTCCCCTTGTATTGGTAGATTAGCACACTGCAATGTGCAGTCTGACTTGCAAATGCCTGAGTAGTTAGACGCTGTGCCATCAGCGCCATAGTCTATATAGAAACTCAGTATAGCTCTTTGTCCCCCTCTAGTGACTACACCATGAGTAGACAGTTACCTTTGCTTTAGCTCAGTGTTTCTCAATCTTTTGAAGGCTGGGGCCCTCTTTTTTACTGGAAAAAACTTTGTGCCCCCCCGGTGAAATTTTATGTTGCCACCACATACTGCTCCAGGGGAGCTGCTGAGACTGGCCAGGGACCAGAAGTCACCATAGCCATGGCATCCCCCATGGCACTGCTGGGGATGGGGGTCTGCCACAGGCATTGCCTCCCCACACCCACGCCACCCCTGCTGGGGATGGGAGCTGCCCCTTGCACCCTGCCCCTGCCAGGGACTGGAAGTTGCTGCAGCCATGGCCCCTCTCCCTGCCACAGGAGGGGTCTGGCCCTGAGTAACCCCAACCTCCTCCTTAAACCCCCTACCGTGCCACCAGCTTCCTCTGCTGCCCTGGGCCAACCCACCCCCACCATGCTCTCTCTCTAGAGGCTGCCCATCCCCGATCTCACCCCCTGTCCTGCCACCCCCCACACACACTCTGGGCCCCTTACCTGGCTGCAGGAGCTGGGAGTGGCCAGGGCAACGCCGGCATTTTAAAAACCCCCCAGCCTGGGGCAGAGCAACTCCCTGCCATCCTCTGGCTCCTGCCAAAATGGCACCAGTGGCGTCATCTGGCCCCGGCTCCTAGCCTGTCTGCATACTCCTTTGGGTAACTCTGCAGCCCCTCCACCCCCAGGGGTCTGCAGGCCCTAGGTTGGGAACCACTGCTTTAGAGCAAAACGCTCCGGACGCTCTTTTTGTCCCTGCAGACCATGCAGCCCAGACCCTCTTTGGAAGTATCAGCCCTGCCCTTCCTCAAATGAAATATGGACAGTGTTCCATGCACATGGAGTACAATTAAACATTTTGCAGCACTGTCATCTGCACAGATGAATCTGCACTGATAGTTGCCCCCAAGCAATACTTGTTTTGGATTAACAGCAGTCACAAGTTTGCTCAGCACTCACTGGGCCCTCAAAAATCTATTGACTGTATAATTGTATGACTTAGCTATAGGACTATCCCATGACATGCCACAGTTTCCTCTTCGTTCCTCTCTCCTACTTCGGAAAGGCAAAGATGCTGCTGAAAGGGCCTGTAGCATCAATTTCTTGTGCTGTTTAAATACCCCACAAGAGACGTGGAATTCTAGAGGGAGCTCATGTGAAAAATCACGTTAACTGTGAGACACATGATTGTGTGATACTACACGGATCACTTGATGTCTAGATGTAGCAACAGCTCCATTCCAGGATAACTTAATATGGTATAAGTTCCACAAAGAGAAAACAGCTAAAAGTGAACATTAGCCCATAAGTGAAGTAAAAGTGACACATGCCCATGTCTGAAGTATGATCATATGCTGTGATCTGCTCATACGCTCAAAGAAGCTTAGAGACTGGTCTGAGCTCTCAGTAAGTGTATACCAGTGGTGTCCAGCCTTTTTAGGTGAGGGGCCACATTGCAATTCTTTTCTCAGTTGGGGGGGAGGAGACAGGTGAGAAAATTTCTGATAACTAAGACATAGCTAAGACGTACAAATTGATTTTTATTAATAAACTTTAGTAAAAAAAATGATTAGTGTGATATTTGGCTTTGCTCATGCTTGCACAAATTCTCAATACCTGCCAGCACACTTGATGTAGCAATACAGAGTATTCCAGACAGCCCGGGCCAGCCCCAGCTCCCAGGCTCTTGCTGCAGCACTCAGCAGGCTGGATAAAAGCCTTGGTGGGCTGGATTCTGGCCCCCGGGCCGCATGTTGGACAAACCTGGTGTATACAGTGGCAAGGAGGAAACCTGCCATGCAGTGACTAGCTGTAGTTGCAACCTCAGGCCAGTATCTGGGTATCCTCCAAAGGCTTCTACGGTCACCTGGTCCAACAAAAGGGGTGGGGAAAGGCCAGGAGGATCCCTGAGAAAACAGATCCTCAACTTATTCCTTGCTGTGTCCTGCATCCTACCTTCAAGGAGACAATGCTAATCCTTTAAGGAGAGATTGGTTTTACCTGTCATTCCCAAGATTCAGTCATGAATAGTATCATGAAAGGGTAGTGACTGAGGACTTACAGAAGGACTCACTTGTTGGTTGACAGTAGGGCATTGCCCATGCCATGGAAATGTTGAGCTATGCGAACGTAAGTACGTTGACAGAAGATGCGCAAGCTACATTACATTATATTAGGCAGTGTAAATAAATGTCTTGTACATTAGAGTATTTTTTGTATTACAGGTGCACCTGGCCTATCAATACCAACCAAGACCAGGAATTCCATTATGCTACATACCTACAACATAAAAATTTGTGTACTTAGGAAAGTTATTCCAGAATAAGGTAGCTAGGGAATTTAAAGTGCAATAGGAGCAGCAATAGGTTATTCCAGCATGTGTGGCTACATGGAAAGCTATTTCAGACTACAGTAGCTATTTCATGCAATTCCACTCCTTTACCCCATGTAGCCAAGCCCCGTGTCACAGTTCCTGGTCCCAAGAACTCACAGTCCAAAACTACATGACAGACAAAGGGCAGAATGAGAATCAGAGGATGAGGAAGGGGTTATGATTTGCTACAAGTCTCACAGAAGTAAGCAGCAGGAACTCCAAAATAACCAATATGAAAGTAAGGAATCCAACAGAAAAAAAAGAGAGAAGGAGGACACAGAAATGAACAAATAAGCCTGAGACATAGATAAGCAGTATCCCTCACTCCTGCCTTTGGACAAAGAAGATTATATTTATCCAGGAATGTAGATTAGTCAGAGTGAGAAATTAAAGCCATTAACTCAGGAAGAGGAAAAGATGGCACATACTTGTGACCGAAACGAGAAGAATGACATAATCCTTAATTCAAGGTCATGCCTTTTGTCTTGCATCACATACTGGTTGCTCATTTGTGACACAATGCAGGCCTGTGTCCATGCCTTTCACATTATTGTAATGATCTTTGTATAAGGTATGTTTTGTAATGTATCTGAAAACTCCTAATTTGTTGGTCAGTATTGTCCTGATAAAATATGGATGGAAACATTGGATTTATAAAGTTGTAAGATTCCACTGTATGGTATTATTAACATATTCCAAACTAGGCAGTCAACAGCGTCATCAAGCAGGAAGGGGATGTAAATGGAAGCTGAAACAGGTGAGAAAAAAGTCATCAGGAAATGTCCTTCTGTGTAGAACCTTTGTCTTCTGGTACTCAGCTGGAAATGTTCTTCCAAAAAGGAATTGAAACTATAAAAAGGAAGGGCAAATACCAAGACATCCCTTTCCCCTCTCCCTCTTTGAGGATCTGATCCTTAGTCTCTCTGGCTCTGTCTACACTGGACGCTTAAGTCAACTGAAAACTCCATGGGCACATCTGGAGTTCATTAAGTTGACTTAAGCACTTGCTTAAGTCACCTTAATAACTCCCGCCCTTAAAGTCCACTTTAAGGCTTAAGTCACCTTTATTAAGTCGACTTAACAAAATGTAGCCATTAAAATCAACTTAGTAAAGTTGACTTAAGGCAGGATAACCATTTAAGTTGACTTTATAAAGTCAACTTAAGCAAATGAGGACTCTCTAAGTCGACATAATAAAGCTGATTTTAACTCAACTGTGTTAAGTCAACTTAACTGACTCCTCTAATGTAGACATAGCCCTGTGATGCTGTTTGTCTCTCTGTAAAATGAGAATATTAGCACGGCTTTACTTTGCACAGGTGCTAAGAAGCTAGATAAATTAAAGATGCTGAGATATTACATGGCTGGTGACCATGCAAATACCTACAATTGACACATCAGATCACTGGCTTTGGGACGGGTGTGATTGACACATAGTCTCACACCAGCAAAGAGTAATGAAGCCCATTACAGTAATTTGGAAAAGCTCTGTATACCCTGTCTACAGCTTTTACCTCTAATCTTTGCTCTTGTAGTTACTAATCAAAAACTTATTTTCTGTATAAACACCACTAATCCACCTTAGGCCGCAATGCCAGATTGAATTGGTTACAAACACCAGGCCAAAATGCAGTGAGCAGGAACATACTTTTCAATTATGTTTGACAGCTGCTTTCCTGGAAATCAGCAGCAGGCTCCAGGCCTGTCAACACACCTCAAGCTTCCTGTAGACGCTGGCTTCCAGCAATCCTTTGCTTGTTTATTTTTTAAGTTGTTCAATAGTTCTTGAAACTCAGTTTCTACACCTGGAAACCGAGAGCTTTAAAATCAGCATGTTACTTACTAGCCATGCAAAGCATCTGTAGTCCCAAAATACTTGTGAGTTTTATTAGCATCTGCCACTTCTTATTTCATTTGTCTTTTTAAGGATAGGGAGGAGAGAAAGGTGGACTTTGTTTTAATGGATGCATTTTTGCCAGAGGTGTTGCCACACCTGTGCCAAAACCCTTTTTTGGTTGAGTTTTAATTAGAAAAGTGGCAGCTCTTCAGTGATTATTTGATTGCTTTCACTTGCGTACACTGGCTGCTGAGCAAGTGAGAAGTCCGAAGAAAGCCAAAGTTTTTAATGGGTTTGGTTTGTAAAGGAAAATAACTGCAAACTGTTTTATGTTCCTCCATGGCTTTTAGGCAGTGAACAATGGAAGTTCCGTGGTTTGAAGAAGAAGGCCAAGTTCTGCTCTGGATTATGCTAGTGTAAATCCGAACTGATTCTGCTGGCACCCATGGAATGATTTACATCAGTGTAACTGAGAGCAGAACTTGGCTCAACATGTGAAGACAAACTTTTTCAGACTAGGGAACAAAACTGTTGATCTTGTAAGAAATGGACAAGCCCCTTCAGAGAGAATTAAAAGGGCCATGTGATTTCATGCATAAACTGTCATTATTTAGAGGTATTAGCTGCTGTTTGGAGAGTGCAACAAGTTGGGTCCTCTTTAGACATCACACAGGACAGCACCCAAGTCAGGAAATGTATGTACATACTCAGTGGCCCAGTTTCACCCATACACTGGGGGGGCGCTGTATAATAGCTGACTAAACTTTACCACAATCAACCAACATCATAAGAGCCACATCCCTAAAACTATGAAGTAAATAGCTCTGATAGAGCAGATGTGTATGCAGAAAAAAAGCAGAATAAGGAGAGGAGAGATGCTGGCAGAGAGAAAGGCTGGCCTTATGGTTGAGTCATGGTGCTGTGGCTTTGCTGTAGAGTCCCAAGGAGAGTTTGGACAAGTCACCTTTCTCTCTGTACAGACTTCAGTAAAATTTTGCTTCCTTTCCCTGTTTTCTTGACAATTGTAAGCTCTTTGGGGATGAGTTTTTCTCTTACTATATATATTTGCAGGGCCTAGTGCACTGTGACCTTTTTAGTACTCCTGTAATTTACACAATGGTTTATAAAGACTCCATTGTTACAGACTCTGGCACTCTCTGTAGCCACATCAGACTTTTATTATGTGCAAACAGACAGAAAAGACACCTATGTGTTTGAGTGATATCTAAATCCATAATCCGTCTTAATCAGTCATGTTACTTGCGCAGTGACAACATAGTCAGGAAAGGATCAAAGCACCTTCCCCTGGGGAAATTCAAAGAAATCAGATTATGGATCAGATAATGAGCTATTATTGTAGATCCTGAAGGGACTGGATGGTTGCAGAGTGCCAATGTCTAGGTTAACCTGAATCCAGAGAAACACAAACTATATTTATGTTGATTGGTTAGAACCCATAGAAGAGATTGTACAATACTGCACCCAACAACCTCACCAGTTGCTTTCTCATTCTTTAAAACCTGTCTTTTCTCTCAATCTGTGTCTATTGCTTTATTGTAAAAATCAAAAGAGTCAGTGCCCTGCTGAAAGAAGGTTTCAGTGGCCTGTTCCAACTGGCTGTGCATATCAACAAGAGCTTCAGATTCGGTCTGGGAAGCTCAGCCCTTACCAGCACAGTCCCCGATATCACAAGATGGATACTATGCTTCAATAAAATACAGGTCCCACCACTGGGATCTGACTGTGCAGTGATGATCTCTTCCTCATCTCAAGCTAAGAGCAGAGATGCCCCATTTCAACTGTGGGGGACAAATTAATCAGGGCTCTCAACCTGGAAAGAGAGACCACCAATCCTCCCCAGTGATGAAGGCCCGTTCCCAGCTGAGACTCAAATTAGCAGAGAACGAGGTGTGGTTCAGGATTTATTATTCAGCTGAATAACAAAAGGAACTGCATGAGAGGGCAGCAAAGAAGTGCTAGCCCCTCTGAGCAGGCCCCCCCAACAACTCGAGTGCAAGAGAGAGCCCCGAGGGGCAGCATCACAACACTTTTATCCAGTACAGTATGATAACGCTTACATGATTGACAATGTTTTAGAGACCCTTATATGGTTACATTAACATTATTAAATACATATTAATGATTAAAGAATGCATATAATTATCCCCGCCTCTGTTTACTGTTGACATCATTTGCATTATCCTGGGCAGCCGCAGTACCTGCAAACTCATTAATTTCTGCCTAGAGATGCTGACCTTACATTCTTGTGAGGCTATGGTGCCAAGAAGGGAGAGCAGGAGATAGGAGGCAATACTCCCTTTTCAGTTAGAACAAAGACGGGACAGTCTAGCTTACATTCCTTGTCCAGATGGTCAGGAGAAAAAGCATGAGAAAGGGGAGATAACACACTTTAACTATCAACTCTAGGCCGCTTGTTAAGGAAACTTAAATACATGACTTGCCAGAGAAACGACCCCACTACCATAGCAACCCACGGCTCCAACGAGGCCTACACTTCAGCACCTTTCTCACCGTCCTACAGAAGAGATTACATACAATTTCCCTTACACAACCCACTAAATGGTAGGTTTCATCTTCTAAGATGAGCAAAATGGGAACCAGTAAAGGCAAATATCCATGGGTTCAGACAATATGCTACTGGCGATTAGACCTCCGAACAGTTAAGCAGAACCACTTGGTTGACAATGAAAGACAACTGAACTGAACATCAGTGGAATGCAAAATAATGTATAAAGGAAAAAAGGCAGGGACTGAAAATCAAAAGCAAACAGCTGTTCAATTAGAGTGAACCCTAAGCAGGTATGAAAACACTGGGACTTTCTGCTGGGACCCACAGGCTCCAAGAGGACACATCGTGCACAGAAAGTAAGGGCCCTCTCTTCCAGTTGGGTGATTCCAACACATGGGGGAATGGAGGCTGATATTTCAAAGCCAACTAAGGAATTAAGCTGCCCAGTTCTCACTGAATGGGAGCTGCATGGCTTAACCCCACAGCCAGTTTCTAAAACCTCTGCTAGAGTCCATCACGGTGAGACCCTCAGGACCCACTATAAACCAGCTTAACTTTACAAAGGCAAAGGGTTTCTTTGCTTTGTTGTGGTATTGGGGAGAGCAGATCAACCCTCTCTGCTTCTCTCCCCAAATATTTTCAGCGGCCCATAGAGCACCATGCATCTCCCAATGCTATAAAAATAATTCATATGATACTGCAGTGGGACAGGCACTGGGGTATTGCACGGGTAGAGACACCCAGTGAAATACTTAGGACTAGCTCAGTTCCCACTTCACCCCTCAGTGAAGAGGTCAGATTTGTAGAGAACTGTTGCATTTGACAAATTTGTCTCTGATGGTGGGAGCTGGGTCCTTTGAAAATGCTGGCCTTAGCTCATAATTGTCATCGAATTCCCTGCATCCTGGTTAACTAGGTGTATGAGAGAGAAGGGGCACAGCACAGTTCGCTTTATCATGGCGGTTATTTCTCATCACTTGTAACACTTCTGCCAGATCCTACTGAGAGCAAAAATTGGGCTGAGTCCAATTTTGTAGGGATTCCTTCTTAAAATGTACTCAACATTGGTTAGAGTCTGCCTCCAGAAGCCTGGGAAACTACATATACCACCCTTAATGGGCAATACTTCATAACTTGCAAGCACTGAGTCCAGAGGTTTGAACTAGAGACATAGCCAGAAATAACTTTTTGGCGTGGCCTCTTAATACGAATGGGTGCAAGCCTTGTGTCTCAAGTAAAATGGAGGCTGATAAAAATGTGGGATGCATTGCTTAAAATCTGATTGGATGGATTTGCTTTCAAAGTGGGTGGCCCATAGTGCACCCAAGCTCATTCATACTTGTGCCACTGTTTTGAACAAAGGGATATTTTGGGGGAGGGGAGATGACAAAATAAACTTGGAAAAGCCAGCAAGTGATACACTAAAAATCCCTTAGGTATGCATGGCGCAACCCCAGGTTATCATAGCAAGTTCTGACCTCAGTTCTCTTGCAGCTGAGCTGTCCAGCCACTTCCATCTTTCCTAGATCCTGCTCACAGCTTGTTGTCCAGGGTTAGCTCTGTTTCCAACCCCTGAAGGAAATGCTGGTCTGGAGGTTTCTCCACCTGACGCAGCTGAAATTATCTCAGCTTTGATTGCTAGGAAGGGAGGCCTGCGCTGGAATCCTGCAGGCAGACGGTTACTCTTCAATTCAAGTCACCTCGGTGCTGTCCCCTGCCTAGATGCCATGTCTACCGAGCTTTGCCTGCTACCTTGACATAATCAGAGCTGAGTTCTGTCTGCTCACTCAACACTGTCTCTGTGCCGAGTCTCTGGAGAAGACTCAGTAGCACGGAGGATCTTTTTGAAGACTCTTTCTACCAGAAAGACACCTCCTCATGCCACAAAGGCTAAAAGTTTCTCCTCAATTAACCCTGGCCAGGCCCCCTTATCCAGCTTTGCCACCATTCCTGAATATAGTCTTAGAAGACCCCCCACATCCCAGTCACAATAGCTGTAGTTCTCTTGGCCTGTCATTTGCAAACACCGACTAGGCCACAATCTCAAAACATAATTGCATTTTATTCAAAACTGCCACACAACTGAAACATAAATGAGACCTGGCTCAGTCACTTAATTCTCTTTATGCACCAAGCGACGCCAGCCAAGTGCTCCCACCCTGCTGGAGCCCCATCCATCCAGCTGAAGTGGTCAAGCCGCTCTGAGGCACTCTTCTCCATGTTCACCAACAGGAGTCAACGGGGCGCTCCCTGCTCAAGGGGCGTCAGGCCCTAGGAGTTACACATGGACAGTCTGTAGCTCTTTGCACTTTGAAAGCTGGTAATGGCGCGTAGCCAATCTGAGCCTAGTGTAGTAGCTGTATGATGAATTATGAAAATAGCTCTACTCTGGCTTCTGCTAACAGAATGCCCTAGCCACATGCCCACAATAAATAGGGCTCGCTACTCCTCTCTTCATCCTTTGATCATTTGCTAAACATTAAGCACCTCCTGGATGCACAACTTTTGTTGAAGACCACAGTCATTTTTCTTAGCATGAAATGAGTGAAGAGAGAGCAGGCACCTATAGACACGGCTCTATGAAGACATTTGAATCAAGGCTTTCACTGTGTATTTTCTAATATTCCTAGTAGCTGGTGCCCTCTTGTGGCAAATGCTGGCTGTGTGGCAATTACAGTGTGCAGATCACCAATCTCAGTGGGCTTGTTGTCTCCATCCAGCTGAAGTCCCAGGCTACGACTGTGTGCCTGAGGAAGTGCTGGCCAAAGCTGGCTCATCACGTCTCGCTGTGGTAGAGATCATGACTGCTAGATCCAAGGTGATCCGGATTGACTGTTCTAGCAGTTGTAACTTCAAATTTGGATTTGCAGGCCCTGGAAGAAAAGGACTTGTATACAGAGAGTGTGCCAGGGATCTGTCTCTCCCCTGGCCAGAAGAGACACTGGCTATGTGCAACTGTGATAGGGATCAAACTTTCCAGGTCGGGTAGGGTTTGAGCGCTGAAGGTCTGGAGTCCGCTATGAGCCTTTACCATGCAGTGCCCAAGGGGGGGCTATCACTGAGAAATTCTCTCTTTCTTTCTATCCAATGAAGGGAGGGCAAAAGATGAAGATATCTTCACAAACACATTGGTGAAAAGAGAAAGGTCTGACATTATCCAAGAAGCACAGTGGGTTGGACTCTTGCTGGTTTCCATCTTGGCTTCACTGGCAGCAAGAGGGAACTGAGAGAAGACTGCAGCCATGCCACCCTTTCTGACCTCATGTGGCAGCATGAAAAGGCACAGACAGGTTCAGCTACTCAGAAAACTCCAGTCACACATACGTGCTTCTCCACAGGATCCATACTGACGATAATCAAAGAAGAACCAGGATCTCACAGCGTGGGATGGTGGATGGAGGGCTTGTCATCACTGAGAAAAAGCAATAGCCAGCAAACAAAGCAAAATGCCTCTCCTTCAAAGAACGCTTCCTTTCCAGTTACTGGGGATGAAAAGTGCTCCCTGCACTATGAGCCTGACTCTGCACACTGATATGAAGGTGATTGAATGGTCCCTTTCGGGCTTAAGTGCTATGAATCTCTCAATAAGTCAGGAGGATTCTGCTGATGCCTGTTCACTATGGTTTAAAAGTGGGGTGTGAGCAGAATTAAGCTTCATCAAATCTAAAATATTCCTATGGCTACAAGATAGCAATCGCTGGGACGAGCAACGCATATAGGAAATAAGCTACAGCATCCTCTATAGTTTTGTCCCCAAGAGCACACCCATACAGTCCAAAGGTAGCCGCCACAGTTTTCTGAGACTATTCGCATTAAACTAACTGGACCAGTCTGACTCTTTCTGAAACGGTAGAGGATGCACAAAGAAAAGGCTATTTATACTCATTCTGTAAAACGTCCTGTTTATTGCTTCTCCACTAGGGTCCTCTGAGAACATTGTCAGTTCTCCTGAAACCTTGGCAGTTGGTTGCAGAATATTTCTGAATAAAAAAACAACATAAGGCTTCTCATCTGTAAGATAACGCCACAAGGCCCTTTGTACTCCACAGTGACTCACAGTCCTTCTCTCCTGGACAAGGGTCTTGTACGATTCAGAATCCCTGAGCTGTATGGGTACTGGAACCAACTGGGAACCAAACCCTCAGATCCAAACACACGAGCAAATTGGGGGATGTTCATTTTGCATCCTTCGCTTGTTGTTAAACTTCCCTTAAAAATCCCTATGGCCAATGGTGTGGCTTTCTTAAAGTTATGAGTATGCTAAGAATGTTACAACTTGAGCCCTCAAATGTTCAAGAAGACTGTCCCATAGCGAAGGAATGAACTTAAAGGGGGGCGGGATCCTCTTTTTGTCCAAACAAAATAATTCTTGACAAGTTCCAAAGGGGGAGCTATGTTAGTCTAGTTCAGCAAACTAAGCAAGGAGTCCTGTGGCAGTTTTAAAGACTAACACATTTATTTATCACATGATTCTTGAATGTCAGAAACTGTCCGACTGAATGGGCCTTAAAGAAGGTTTATGACTTCGGATGCAGCAATGGGGAGAGGAACGTGGTAGTGATGCTGTCCAGTTTGTCAATGCTGTGTGAAGCACACAAGTAAGTGTGCTGAAATAAATGGGACTATTCACATGTTTATGTATATTGATCCTAATAGGACTGAAGGTCTAATGGAAGTGGTCAGGTTTTGAGCTGTCAGACAAGCCTTTTGCAGGAGTGCAAAACTCAGTGGAAATAAGAATGAACAAATTAATACTTTGGCATTGCATCAATCATCTCTGAAAGAAGCATAGAGTAAAATCATTCAGGCAAGAGAAGAGAGCTATAAATCTCTGGAAAGACTGGTAGCGGCCTTATTCTTCCTTAATGAAGGGTAACATGCATTATTACTGTCTTGGACTAGGTTATATTTGTATTTTAACTCCATTTCTTGTGAAGCCATGCAATCAAGCTGGAAAGAGTTCATTCATCCATTTGATTTATAACCTGGAATATAAACCATAGTTTAGCACATGCCGTTTTTCAGCTATGAACTCTTTGGCATCAGTCTATGAGTGCCAGCACCAGGACGTATATACACATATACAGCTAAATATATGCTGCCCGTGAAACTTGGAAATGCTAGGATCCAGCCACAAAAAAATAGTATCAGAGGGGTTGCTGTGAGAGCCTAATTCAGCAAAACAAACACGATATCTTGTGGCACTTTTAAAGACTAACATATTTCTAGAAGTTCCCCGTCACATTCCTCCCTGAGCCAAATAGATATACCCTCAGACTGTATACGGCAGATGGCCCTGAATGATTGCATCCAAAGACTGCCCTGAATCCAAGGACATAGTATGCTCAGCATGCTGTGTATTCTGGCTGCGTAGCAGGTAGTCTTGGAGGGTGGGATGTGCCCTTAGGAACATTTTAAAATCCTGTTTGGTAACGTAGGCATGAGCTGAAGAGTGAGGAAGGAAATTAAAATGGCTTGGCACACTGAATGTTTTATGGTCTTGAACAATAAAACAAACTAACAAAAAACCAATGTAGAACCAGCGTACAAATCTTTTGAACTATAAGATCATTCATGATGGTGACATTATCCCCCTCTTTTTGGATGGGAAATTTTAGTCAAAGACACTGAACATGGTCAAAAGTTTATCTCGTTCTTCAGATGCTTCCGTGGCTCATTACTCTAGTATTTTGAGTGCACACTGGAACTACTCTTTGCACTCCTTTGTATTGTATGTGCTGCACACATGTGTTTCGTTGGTTGTGTACCAGTGCAGTGGTGCCCAACCTTTTGTGGGTCACTACATGCTAGTTGGTGTGCATGACCCAACAGGACACACCAGCCCATCCCACCCCATCTCTCTGTAACATGCTTACTGTTGCATGGTGACAAAGCAATGTGTCCTTGAGGACTACTGTTCTGGTGAGATGGATACTCATATCTATCTCATGTATCAACTTTTTAACACAAGGGCTAATATAAGAATTATGTTAACAAGTATCATCGTGTGTGTGTGTGTGTATTTTTTTTGTGTTGATGTAATACCTACAGACACCAATCAGAACTTTATCATACTGGGCACTGTGTGAACACATAACAAAAGATTTGTATAGCACCTAGTCATGACTGTATTTGATAGCTTTATCCTTATCTACACGTTGTAAATTTGCACAGCACCTGCAACAGTGGATAAGTATTTTGTATAAAATGATGCTTAAAATAGTATTTGTACAACCCCCTTTTGTTAGAAAAAAGACTTGCTTCTGTGATAGGAGCAGTGGGTACACATACAAAATTTACATATTATATATACATTATCATATAGCATAATTATATATAAGTTCATATCTATTCATTAGATATTATAATTTCATCTATATTATATATAGTGCTTTAAATGTTGCATGATGTGTGTGAGATTATCCATCTAATGCACAAAGGTAGAAGTTTAGATAACTAGAGATAAACATATACATTAATAAATGCTGGTATACCTAAGTAGACATATACATAAACTTCTTTGAGTGTATGAGCATATGGGTGGACAGACAGAGAGAGAAGCATTTCATGTATGTATCTCACCTGACAAAGACACTATTTAGTTTGAGTAGCTTCAATGATCTAAGCATGGCAGCAAACCTGTATTCTAACACAAGGGGTCATGCTAGAGCTACTTTAACAAATATCATCGTGAGCCTTCAGTTGAATTTGTATCTTGCATCTGACAAAATGGGTTGGAGCTGATGGAAGCTTATGCCCAAAGAAATTTGTTAGTCTTTAAGATGTCACAGGATTTTCATTGGTTTTTCTGTACACACAGCTACTCCTCTGGAATATGCAACTTTTGTCACTTTTCCTCCCATTATTATACAGCATGAAGGAAGATTTGCAGAGAAGACTTTTTAGCACAGCTGTTAATGTTGCTACTGCAGGCAGTTAGAAAGGTGTGCCTGAAAGCACTGAGACACCAGCTGCAGCCACAGTGCAGTCAGTAAGGAGACACAGCAGGCACTAAAGGAAATGGGCAGGCAAGTGATCCCACCCCCAAATAACCAACAGCTCTGAAAAACTTGCAAGGTTGACAGAACAGCAGTCAAGCAACCTGGAGTGAGGTTTCCAAGCAGATCAAGGTTTCTATTTCCTTTCTGAGTGCCCTACTAGGTTATGCTACAGTATCACCAGGAATCAATTTTTCAGTGCCCATGAAGGAGTGAAGAACATATTTGACTTTGTGGAGTTGGTAAGCAGTTGGTCTTTATCCTAGCAGACTGGTTAACAGAGGTGTAGCGAAAGCAATAACCAAATTTATCCCCTTTTATCTGTAATTAAAATGCTATATAATAGTTACTTCACTATCCTTAATCCACATTAGTTTCAACCAGGAATTTTATTGCTTTATAATGGGACACTCCATCATTCACCATAGCTGATGCGTCTTGAAGGTGGCTGATGCATTTTGGAACCTGACAAAGCACCTCTTCCTGAGATCAACTGTACTGTCTATAAAACCAAATAATTCTGAGCCTATTTGGTGCAGAGCACCTAGGAGGGAAGTATGTGGGTAGGGTGACAAATCTGTGTTTTCTCCATGAATCTGTGCCTTAAAAACAGAGCAAAGGGTATAAATTGGGGAATCCCAGCATGATTGTGTGGTGGGCTTGAAGAATTACACTTGGCTTAATTAAAGTCAAAGTGTTTGGAAAGTTAGATAGATTCCTGCTTGCAGACTCTAGGTTCCCACATGAAAAGACTTTGGGTATGTCTATACTTGCAAGTTCATTTGAATTGAGGAGGCTTAATTCCAACTAACTTTATACTTGTCTACACGAGGCTTTCATTTGTTTGAATTAAGGAATTCCTGAATTTGAACTAATGAAAGCTTAGTTTGAATTAGTAAGACCTGTCAGTTAGCTCAAACTAAGCCCTTAGTTTGATCCTTACTTTGAACTAAGGATGGTGCTGACTAGGATTAACCCTTAGTTTGAACTTAAGTTTGAATTAAGGGCAGTTAGTTCAAATGAACAAAGTGAATTAATTCCACTTAACGTTAAGTCAAATTAGTCCACTTTGTTAATTCAAACTAATAAGTTTGAGTTTAGTTCAGACTCGATCTTATTAGTTCAAATTAACAAATTCAAACTAACTTTTCCTAGTGTAAACATAGTCTTCATGCATTGTGAATGAAGTCTGCTTGACTGCATACACCCCACGCTGGCACGCAAATAAATCATAAAAAACAAGGAAAAACGCATATTGTTACCCCCTATCCACAACCCCACTCACCCGCAGGCCTTCTCAACCTCAATACCCTTTGCTTCTACCTTTCACAACGCTCAGTTCTCTAACCTCCTGAGCAAGCAGCATGACACCTGGACTCTAACCATGTTTGCTGGTTACTTGTCCTTGAAATATTTTAGTTTTTAATGTAGATTTTGGTGTGGGTTTCCCAAACTACACACTAAATATTTTTGAGCTGGTGGGTTTGACACATGATGTCAGATGATCATGCAAATAGATTCTGCTATGTTCAGGAAAGGTTACATGAAGGGATGATCTACATCAGTTGATTGTTCTCTACTGGGCAGTGATTTTTATTTGCAGAGCAGAAATCTGCCTATGTGCCTACGCAGGCATTTGCGATCAGTGCTTAAGATCCAGTGAATTGGCTTGATAGAAGCAGACTGGTTTGGTTGTTCAAACAGGGAGCGGGAATACCCCAAATCTGGGTTTTGTTGCTCAGCAATGTATTGGATTATCTTGGGCAAGTCATTCAACCTCTGCATCTGCCGTTTCCTCATCTGTAAGATAGGGCATTGATAGGACTTACACAACTCAACATGAATAGTGTAGTGGCTAGCACATCAACTTTGTGAAAGGTTTTGAGAGCCTTTGGCAAAAAGCGTAATTTGCATGTTATTATTTGTACATGGAAAATAAGTCCCTTTGGGTGAAGGCTCTGGCAGCCCATACAAGGGCAGGGTTGGCCCCAGAGACGTCAAACCCTTAATAAAAGGCCTTTGATTAATTAATAGAAACAGTTCAGGAGCCACAGCCTAATGCCCATTAGAATCTTCAAAGGGAGCTGGATTAGGACCCTGAGGGACCATTTTATTAAAATCATGTTTCATGGTTTACAGAGCACATCAAGGAATCGGTCCCAGGCAATACAAAATATACTCCTAGGGCAGAATTAAATGCAACATAATAGGGATAAAACAGCCCTGTTAGTGAAAGTGAATCCACCTTTGGATCTAAAAATAAAAGAGTGGTTTGACAATTATAGCAAAGTCAAGACAATGATGGTTAATGGTAACTACAGGGCAGACCAATGGAGGCAATCTGGATAGAAAGAGGTGATTCCTGCACCGGTACTCCAGCAGATGTAATCATGGAAAACTGTAAGCATACAGTCCCCTGGAAAGAAAGATGAATATTTCTGGAACTGACCAGGCCACACAATGGGGTAAGTGTGACTACTGAACTATGACTCAGCACCAGCTGCCAAGTTCTCTCTTGCTTTGCTTGTTTCTGAAACTAAGGATGAGATTAATGAGGGGCAAAGCTTTCCCTGACTTTCTGGGTGCAGGAAGGGACCCAAACTGGTCCAGAATGGTAAGTGTCTATGGGTATGTCTGCACTGGAGGCTCTGTTACGTCAACTTACCAAGGCTGACTTTAAATCAACTTAGAGCATCCACAATGAAAAATCCTGTTGACTTCCTAAGTCCACACTGACAGTTGCGAGGTTGAACTTTCCTGGTGACCAGGAACTCTGTGAGGGGGCCCGGAGGCTGATTAAGTCAACTCAAGGCATATTTCCTGTCTACACTGGCATAAGTCAACTCAATAAGGTCAATTTAAGCCTTAGGTTGACCTTAAGAGGTGGTATTATTAAGTCGACTTAAGAAAGCACTTAAGTCGACTGAATAAAAGCCCAATGCAGCTACGGGAGTCTGTAGGTCAACTTAAATTTCCGTAGGTTGATCTAAGGCTCCAGCGTAGACATACCCTGTGTCAGTCAATGACTCCCTGTACCACTCTACTTTATCTGTCAGCATCTCGCCCTCTCCATGTCAATGGAAGAAAGATCCCTGGCTATTGGAGATGGTCTTGTGCTGCAGAAAATGGTCCTTATTTTAAAATGGAAGGAATTATCTTCAAAGAACAGGAGACGTGGATGGAGAGAGCATTCAGACGCTCAATGTCAGACATTCTCAAGTGGAGTCAGCCTTGCTGGAGGGTTATTGGGTCAGGCCTCCATAAGGTGGGGGGCTTGCGCATGTGTGTGTACTTCAGGAGGTCTTCAATGGCAGTCCATAGTAATTGGGGTCCCATATGTCACAGACGTGTTATGAAAACAACCGTGTCTAAAGGGATTCTAAAAGACAGCTCTAGAGAAGTGCCAAGTGCAGAAGTGGAATGATTTATGTTAAAAATACACATTAAAATCTTTACCCCGAGAAATTTTAGTAAAGTGGAGGAGGCTGGGTTTCTGGAGAAATGAGGAGTTCCTCTGTACTGGGAGATATTTTAGGGAGTGAAAAGTGGGGAAGGAACTGCTAGGAGGCAAGTTTCCCTCTCTCTTTTACCAACTTGCAGCAAACCATTTACCTGAGCAAAGGATCCCTTATTAAATACCTTGTGATGTCACTGGCATAAAACAGACGTTAGGACCCTCATTTTAGCATGGTTAAATCAACGAATAAATGCACTCATGGCTTCAGCCCCTGGGCCCTTTATTCTGCCCAGTAATTGAAGGGGTTGGAGCAGGTCTAGAAGGAATTCTAAAGTGTTAGTCTAGTTCAGCAAAGCAAACAAGGATTGCCACAGGACTCCTCATTTGTTTAGAAGAAACCCTCTCAACCTAGCGCTGGTGTATGCAACTTTACACTGGCATCCACAGTAGAGGGGCACAGCGGGGTGGGAGTTTTCTCAGTGTTTAAATCCACCCTTGCCCCACCTAATCTCCTACAGGGTACAGCACATAATCTGGCTGCAAACGTCTGTGGCAGGATACAAGCAATCTGATACAATCAATTAGCATTGAAACAATATCCCTCTGACCAGATATTTTGGATCAAAAGGATGCTGGCTTTGTGCCTTAGTCCTACTCTTGCCTGTAGTCACCAATTTCCTATGTCCATACCTCATGACTCCAGCAAGAGATCTTTCTGCAGGTTTTACCTGTTCCTTATTTATCTGAGACGTTGATCCACCTCCTTCTGATATCAGTGAGGCCTCTAGTAAGATACAAACACTTCCCCTTGCAGTAAAGACCATAACTGTGGTAGCTCAATCGTATTTCTTGCCACTGAAGCCTGGAAGCCCATCTGTGGCTTCTGCCTTTAATCATTTCTAAGATGAAACACATTCCAAGGGTAAAGTCAATTCATGGTGAAAAATATTTATAACTGAAAAGCTGTTTCTCTTCGTTAACCTCTAAAGGGCTATTTGCATTGGGGATTGAAACACAATGAAGGTAATACAACTTAAAATTCTTTCAGATTTCTGTTATTGACTTGTTCCTCGACTACTCACTTCAACCACCAAAAGGACTTCTGCCACTGAACAGCAAAAGGGCACTAAGACTCGTTATACATTGTATGTCCATATTTCAAAAGCTGCTGCATTAGTTGACCAGAAGGGCCCTTGGCAGATGGGCCAAGGACTGAATGCTCATGACAACTGAATCACTCTCTGTCTAGCTGCTGGAAGTGATTTCTTGAGGTCAAGGTATCTAAACCAGAGACGCTTGTATTTCCATGGCCTGTGCAGTTGAAACACATACCAGGGTTGTAGATGCATCATTGTTCCCCAGCACTAAATACATTTGTCAAGTGCATATCACAGTGAGCGCAGCTTATTTAACACAGCTGCTTTGCACGCACTTTCATGACTTACGTGCCCACTTTACAAGACTGATGATTTTGTCCTCCTTAAAAAAAGGTGGAAACTGTGTATTCCACAGAGACGAGGACCGTTGAAATTAACAGCAGTATAAAAGTTCAAGCAATCGGCTAAAGCATGAATGAGGAAATGAACTCAAGGGCCAAGCCAAAGGAAAAGGAAAGCTAAAGTAATTTAGAAAACAAATCTTAATCTAAAGCACATCAGATAACCTACAGTGAACTGCTTCCAAACCACACAAATGCAGGCTGAGATAAGCAGTGATCCATGGAGCTAAGGAACCTGACTCTGCAACCTTTAGTCAGGCATAGATCTCAAGGACTTTAGAAGATATTTTGCCCATGAGAGTACTTAGTGATTGCTCCTGATGAATGATAATATGACCTACCTTGAGGTATTCAGCTCAGACCATTAAGATACCTCTTTTTGTGGGCAACAACAACTCTTATTAGTAACAGTAATTAGCACCTTTGTGGAGCAGGCACTATTTGTACATGAAACTCATAAGCAGTAAATTCTGACAGCTGTTTAAGATCACTCCATAGAGCTTTATGAAGATCAGGACTAGAGTAAATTTAAGTCCTTATGTAAGACACAACGTAGAGGATCAAAGGAGAATTCTGGGTGTACCAATGTCTTAGATAATGGGGCATTGGGGAAAAAAATAAGCAAAACTTGTGATAGATATCCAAAAGGACAGTTATGCTCTTTAGTGAAATTTTTTTCTGGACAATATGAAGTCATAAACAGTAGGATTTTGAGAGGAGCCTACAGAAGGTAAGCATCTAAGAGTATGTCTACACTAAAGCCAGCTATTTTGCCGCTGTCAGTTCGCCCTTCTGGGAGCAGATCAAGGCGAGTATGAACTCGCTGCACCTCTCCCAGAAGTCGGCCTTGGAAGTCCTGGGGGCCAGGGGGCACGGGGAAAGGCCAACTGCAAGCGACTCGCACTCAGCTTTTCCTTAATGTGTAGCAGTGGCGTTAAAAGTCGCTGCTAGTTACACGAGGAATTTTGCATTGCTTGCGTAACTGGCAGTTGACTGCCACTGAATTTACTCCAAGTACAAACTAGGGCTAAATCCCACTGAAATTCAATGGGAGTTGGGCACTAAATTGCTTTAAAAGCTTTGAAAGTTCCAGTTCAAATCCATTTTGAAATGCATATTGAGATTAGACTTTGGCGGTAGCTGCCTTCCATATCAACCACATATTTCTTTACCTCTTTCCCCTCATTCTTCCTTCCCTCTCCCTTCGTGGAAACATATCTTTTAGCTCCGTATGCAAAGGCTGTATTTTAAGATGGGGCTCTAACCTTGCCTCTGATTTTTAAGTTTTAATTAAATGGTACTGCATTGATGCAGCAAACAACCTGATTGCGCCCACAAATAGGAAATCTCTGTCAGTGACACACAAATGGTGTGTGAATCAGGCCACAAACTTTGTCTTTGATCGGGCCATACCTTGTTTAAGATCAGAAGCTCAAAGAGTCAGCAATAGTGTCCATTGATTCAAGAAAAGAAATGCTAACATCTATGAAAAGAAGATGTGAAGACAATCCTCAAGTCAGACCTCTGCAAAAGATCATTAAGGACCTACAGCCTATTCTAAAAGATGATCCCTCTCTCTCTCAAGCATTAGGAGACAGACCACTCCTTGCTTATAGGCAGCCCCCTAATCTTAAACAGATACTCACCAGCAACTACAGATCTAACAACAGGAACATTGAAGCAGGCACACACCCTTGCAAAAAACCACGCTGCCAAGTCTGCCCACATATCTACACAACAGACACCATCATAGGTCCTAATCAAGCCTGCTACTCCATCAAAGGCTCATTTTACCTGCTCATCTACTAATGTGGTCTATGCCATCATGTGCAAGAAATGCCCCAACACCTTATATATTGGACAAACAGGACGATCGCTCCGTAAGAGACTGAATGAGCACAGAGCTGATATCAGAAATCAAAGAACAAAGAACCCAGTTGCTGAGCACTTCCATCTTCCTAATCACTCGATGATGGATTTGTTAACGACTGTCGTTAGAGATGTACCTGGGACATCAAGACTCCAAAGAGAAACAGCTGAATTCGAATTAATATGCAAGCTAAATTCTGTGAAAGCAGGACTGAATTGAGACTATGGGTTCTTTTCACATTACAAAGGGTAATTTGACTTCAGGCTTCCCATTGTTTAAGCCTGTAAACTGCTCTGATTTGCTGTTACTTTATGACCTGATCCTATGTTTTACACCCCCTTGCATTTAGTCTCATTCCTTTCTGTAAGTTCACCCATCTTCGAAGCATCTGAGGAAGTGGGATCTTCTCCCACGAAAGCTCATGCAAAAAATAAATCTGTTAGTCTTAAAGTGCCACACAACTGCTTGTTGTTTTTTTACTGGACTAGACTAACACGGCTATCCCTTTGGAAACTATAAAGTTGCTCTCCATTTTGTGAACACCTGCTGCCTAACACGCACACACACGTACACAGAGAAAGAGAGAGTTTTTGCCAAAACTAGGAGAACCTCTCAGGTGAGAACTGGAGCCATTATACAAAACATACAAAGTATCTATTAGAGCAATATACCAAAATTCCCAGACCATCTTCATATGGTTAATATATCCATCCTCTTTGCCTCAGCACAAAGCATAATTATTTTAACCAAAAATTGGGAGGGGGGCCATAGCTTGACACTAATTTCCAAACAGGTCATTGTAAGTGTCATCAAGATGTAAGAAATGGATTGATGAAGGATTTTTTTTAATTATGTTTTTTCTTCATAGGAACATAAATTATGCCAGATCAGAGTCAAGTGAGTCTAACAGTGGCCTACACCCAGTGCTCAAGTGAAAGCTGAAACACTACAAATGCTTATTGATCTCTGTAACCATTAGCTTATCATATCATACCTGAAATTTGATTATTCTTATCTCAGTCCACCTACAGTGCATGACACAGTTTTACGTGGCATTGAAATCTACATATAGCCACCATGTTGACCAAAGTACTATTTCCATGTATTTAGATGCACCTTGTCTTGAGTACACCTGGATCAGGACTCGGACAACTTTACAACACATCTGTTGAAGGGGGAGGGAGCAGATGCAGTTTGACAAGCTTTGATTATTTCTGAAGTCATTTTATTTATTAAAAAACAAACAAAAAACCCTATAAAGCTATATTAGTGAAACAGCTAACTTTAAAAATGTCCCAACATTTAAGTATACTTAAATAAAAGGATTTATAAAAGCTAAGCTTACTTGATATAGAAGTTTTGCAAAAATATTTAGTGCAAACCTTGTCACCAAATTTTTAAAATTCCTCTGCAAGTTTGGCTAGCAGTTAGTCACCACAAGCTAACCTCAAACTGATTTTGACCCAATTAATCTTAACTAGATTATTTTCATTTTTCAAGCAGGTGAAGCCAGAAAAGCAGAAAGGCTGATATTGAAAAGATGTATCTAATTTCTATCATACACATCAATATTGAAAATATGTAAAGAACGTAGTTATTGTAAGATTGCAATTTTCAGCAGAATGACCTTTTACACTCCCAGAGCAAGACATTCCAGTGGTTAAATTTGCACGCTATTACTCAAGTATTATGCTACGTGTTCTAAGATCATCACATTATTTAAAATCAAGACACAGAACATGATTGTTGGAATAAGCACCACACTAAATTTCATTGCTTTTTGGGTTTGAGGCTAGTGTTATTTTAAGATAGTGTTGAATAGGCACAACAAAATAAACCTGAATTTTTCAGCCAAGCTTCCTGTGATCTGGTTTGAAATTCCTGTCTGATGCAAGGTGAGGCTGTCAGTGTATATTGATAACACAGTTCACGTCAAGGAAGCTATAAGAAGGTCAGTGACTGTTATAACATTCTGGTAGGTCACAAGCTTTATACTCTGCCATCCAAACTTGCGCGTCATTGTTCTTAAAACTGAACAGGATGCATAAGAAAGCAAGAACTTTTCAAGGAACTAAAGCCTTTGTAATTTAGTGAACTAGTGTCAATGACTTTTTGTTTATATAAAAAACTAAAGAGGGAGATTATCTCCCCCAAACGATTGACACAAATCCTATTAATTTGTGCTTCTAATTAATTGAGACACGTGTGACAATATTCCCCTAAATCCATACAGCTCTGGGGTAAAGTAAATGGCAATTCTTCCATGGCCTGGTGGAGGTGGGGGGGGGAGGGCAAAATTTTACCTTTTGTAATAAAACTCTAGTTTCCTTTTATCAAATTGTACGTTCAGGTCACTAATGGGACATCATCTTTGTGTCCCAGACTCAGGAAAGCACACGCACCGTTTCCCTGAATGTAGACATTTGCTTGAGTCAGGGCTATATCTTTGGGTACTGAATGAAGAATGGTAATTATAGGTCACATACACTTTGGGGGAAGGGGTAGTTAACTACTCTAAACCTTGAAGTGAAGAAGCATAAATGGTTTCAGCAATGGCTCTTGCATCTCCATTAAGATTTCTTTAGAAATACACTCTGAGCATGGAGGACACATAAACCATACCAACTAAACCAATGCCCAAAGCGTATTATATCCTCTCTCTGAAACTAGGAATACTTCACTATCCAGAGGGATTTATTTAATTCATTTTCCTAGGAGTTAGCTGAAAATTTACAAACTTGTTCTTTTGGGATTGTAACTGCTGATGCTCTCAAACTCCGCAAGCAGCTGGGGATCAGGTAAGACCATGTCCTGCTGCAGACCTAGGCTATGTTGACACACAAAGTGCTTGTTTTGAAACAAGCTGTTTCGAAATAAAGCCTTGTTATTTTGAAACACTCTGTTTTGAAATAACATGTCCAAACGGCTTATTTCGAAACCACTGGTTTTGAAATAACCCTCCTTTCGAAAGCAAAGTGGGTTTAAGCTGTTCGAAAGGAGGGCTCTTGTTTTGAAACGAGGAGCTCCCTCATTTCAAAACAAGAAAACGTTGTTTGGACATAGGGACTTTTATTTCAAAACAACCAGTGTTGTTTTGAAATAAAAGCCCTCTGTGGACATACCCCTAGAGCACTGAGAAGCAGGACCTGTTATGCTCTTGGCCAAGGGAGCACTTGTTTTATTGTATTTGCATTGGTTTATCAATCCAGTCATTCAGATGGATTTAGGGTGCACCAACTTGCCTCTTCCAAGCTTTAGGCCCAATCTTTGACTCAGCATGCTACCCTACTTTCCAATTGACCAAGTGAGTCTTCACAGACCTGACTGGTGGACTGGGAAGACCAGTCTGATGGGAGCAATTTTGCCACCTCAGTGAAGACTAGCTCTTAGTCTCAATCAAACACTGAGTAAAACAAACCACCACCACCAAGGTCTGATGAAATGAGGACAGCTGGTGTCAGGTGACTGAGAATGGCACATCACATACACGATGACCAATGTTACCTTGATTTATTGCACATGCTTTTGGGTTACCCAGATCAGTGTCAGCACCTTCAACATTCACCAAGGTTAAAAATCAGATACTGTACACAAGCTAGATCTGTATCACCAAAGTGAAAATGAATGAGGCAGGACTATAGTAAAATATTTACAACATTTACCACATTCTAGGACTCTACTGGGAAATGGCTGCCCCAATATGGAATACAAGTGTTTAGAATTGCTCTAACATTAACCACTTTTTAAAAACTTATGGTGTAATTAACAGTTGAGAGAATACAGAGGCAAATGCATTGGAAACATCTAGTACCAGGGAAATGCTTTCTCTGTTGTTGGAGAAAAGAGTCTAGTGAATTGTTTACGCTCAAGAGCTTGTCTCTCTCTCATAAGTGAAGTTTGTCCTTTAAAAGATATTACCTCTATTTACAATAAATTCCTCATCTTCAAGCATCTAATGAAGTGGGATTTTCTCCCATGAAAGTTCATGCAATAAATAAATTTGTTAGTCTTTAAGTGCCACAGGACTTTGTTTGTTTTGCTGAACAATAGTAAAACAGCTACCCCTCTGCAACTCAACCTTCTTTGTCTCTCTAATGTCTATAGCCAACAAGGTCACAACTCCCTGGCTCACTGTCCATTCAATGAGGTTCAAATAGCAATGGTGATTAAGTGTTAGTGCCCAAGATATAGTAGATTGGGTTTGTATTTGTAGAACCCGTAGCAGTGAGGCAAAGAGAAAGAGGAACAAGTAGAATCTAGAATGAACTAACCTCATGTCCTTTCCCAAAGTAATGCTGATTTCAATGCCTTGATAACTTAATTATATATATAACACTTTTTATTCAAGAAGTATGTAGAAGTAAAAGCAGCTGCTGTCTGTCAGTGCTCAAACACTGGCAGACCACAAAATTTCAGTGTTTTTTTTTCTTGCAGGGATTGAAGACTGGGCTGCCACGAAGTGAACTCAAATTAAAATTGGAGCTCACCTAATGCTTAGAGGATTTCCCCATGTGACATTCCCCTTCTGCAATCTGGTGTGCCATTGTGCCCCAACTCTCCACACCAGGGCCCGAACTTACCCCACCTTGCTGTGAGGCCCCATTCCTGAGTCAGCCTCCAGCAAGTTATCAGTCTCTCACGCAGTGAAAGCGTGCTCACACTAGCCACTCATGGGATGGTCGCCCAGCAAGCAGCTCCAACCTCAAATGGAGCTCAAAGACTTTCTGTCTTGCAAGTTCAGTACATGCCCACTGGCTCTTGCATGCTCATTTACACTGGTTCATCAATTTAACAAAGAAATGGGGAGGAATTAGGTTTTGCTTTAAATCAAGCTTTCACGCTTACACATCCAACATTCACTGTGGGAGACAAAACATATGTAAGTTTATTCATTAAAACATGATTTTGAGTAAATATATATGTCAAATCAATATAAAAATCACATAATTAATCAATCAAGGAGACAACCACAGTCAAATAAAAAATAATTTGCATTCTAAACTAAATTCACTTTTTCAGTCATGTCCAGTTTACCACTCAAGTTTGGCTGTGATTATTTTTAGCCAGTCTCTGCCGCCTCTCCCGTGGGCAGGGCCCAAATCGTAATGTTGCTTAGCAGACTGAATCCATGGCAAAGCCCCCAACCTCTTCAAAGTGTGTCTTTTTTTTCTTTCCAAGTCCCCTCTTGTCCCTGTCCTTGTGGTCAGGTGACTTTTGTCCTTAATCCCAGGCACTTAGATTGCATTGTCTTTGTATACATTCCTTCATCAGCCATGTGAATGTAGCTCTGCTTGCCTGCCCCACTTGAGCCATATGAAATACATTTGGGGACACGTTTCGTATCCGTACACATGTAAGATGTTGCAGGACACAAACTACCATAACAGTGACGTACAGCATGCCATGAGCTTTCCACAAACACCTTATTTGCATTAAATGGCACTCCCACACTGGAAGGGTGAACAAGATACACACACAAACCACATTAAGTGGGTGGGGGGGTTGCAGCACAGCACCTGTTGGTATTCACATGAACACTAAGTTAGCCTGGACACAGTCTTCTGCAAATATTAGAAAACAAGCTAAATAACATCATCAGAGAAGCCATGACTGTCACAAAGTGCATTTCAAGTTTGCAAGAGTATTAATTCTGTAACTGATGAAGTGAATATCATGTGGCACCACGGTCCAAAACTAAAACCAAACGCACATCCTGAAGTTTGAATGTCAGTAGCCAATTCACTAAGAATTATATCCTGAATAATTCTAAACACTGAATAAATTCAAGGACATCATACTCTACTTACTGACGATTTGTCGGTAAAAAGCAACTTATTATTTGCTCCAAATTAGCTTTACCTGTATTCTTAAACACATTTGATGTAGCTGATCTCATATGGAGCAAATTCAGCCCCAAACTCATGCCACTATAATTTTAATACTGTAACACAGTAAAGCATAGCATTACTACATTTTACTCCTCTTATACAATTTCTTTCATGAGATGAATGAATGTTTCTGTAGCACTTGAACCAAAGCTATACTATTTCCCAGCAGTGTAATGTAAATCCATTAGTAGTTCAGATTAGGGTTAAAGAAAATCTGTGAAGAGCAAGCTATTTTGCAAGATGTAACATTGTCTGATCGGTTTCACATACTAAGGCTAGAGGTGTAGTTATTCATGTTAAGTGGTAAATTACATTTAATATAAACCCAATACTAACTGTAGTGGAGAAGTCTAGGTATTTGCTTCCCCCCGTTGTAGCTGCACCGGGTGAAGAGGTCTGCGTTCCCACATATGTAGGGAAATGTAGGCATCGGGTTGCCTACTGTTCACTTTGGGGAAGAGGACACTATATTCTACCATTTTGACAAGTTCCAAAGGGGTAGCTCAGCAAAACAAGCAAGGAGCCTGGTGGCGCTTTTAAAAAATAACAAACTTATTTATCACATGAGTTTTCATGGGAGAAAATCCCACTTCATCAGATGTTTTAAAGAAGCTTTCAAAGAAGAGTTTGAAGAAATTCTTCAAAGCATCCTATGAAGAGGGATTTTTGCTCATGAAAGCTCATGCAATAAATTTGTTAGTCTTTAAAAGTGCCACAGGACTCCTTGCTTATATTCTACCATTGTAATCCTTTCCCAAATGCCTGCAGCACTTTTTTGAAGCCACCAATAGTTGTTCACAGATTTGCACTCATTAATGCTCTCATACTGTGTTACTTCCATACTTTTTTGAGCTTAAATCTACTCCTATGCTCATCATCAAGTTCAATTCAGATCTCTGCAGACTTGAAGAAGTGCAGTGGTGACAGAAGAATATTTGCAGTAGTCACATGGTTTAAATTTAAAGCTGAAGCACTTGCACTGAGTTTATTTGGGTACAAAACACATCATGAAGTTTCCAAATTCACAAAATGTTTATTTTTTTAGTCTAGTACATTCAAATTCATTCAGACTAGAATACAACAATTCAAAATATTTTTGGCGAGTTCAAATGTTTAAAAACCATTTTCACTTTTAAACACTCCAAAAAAACTGGCCATGAAAATTAACTGAAAAGAATGGAACAAATCCAAGCTAAAATTTCATCCTTGACTAAAAGCACACTTTTACATAGTGGTTTTTAACAGTGCTCCATTTGAACAGAGTAGATGAACCCACAAAAAGTGAAAACATTAAAACAGACATGTAAAAAAAAAAAAAACCTGAGGCATCCAGATGTTCACAACCGTCATTCTAGGGATTGTCGACCCAGATGTTCCATTTTAATGCTTTCTAGACAGTTAAGTAGAGTGCTATAGTAGTGTAGTTTTTCCAGTCACCAGTTAATACTGTATAGCAACTCATTTCCATGCCTTGATTTAAAAAAAACGAAGTGTCCTTCCTGGAACTTTTATAGAAATGTATATTCTACAATATGCAAACAATCCACTGGCAAGGTCATACGAAATATTAAATAGTACCTTGAAAAACATCTCTACTGTATAGTCTATTGTTTGAAGACAGGCAACACCCATAACAAAATCCGAAAAAGGCAACGCATTTTGTTTGTTGTTTAGTTTTTAAAACAGACATGAAAAACTGAGTAAATTAGAAAAAAAGGATCAAGTCAATCTTAATATAAGACATTGATAATGTAGTAGGACAGGATACAATAACTGGACAAACAGCATTACAGTGAGGCTTGTACATCTAGTTATTTAATGCACATGTGCTACAATCATGATTTACCACCACGTTTTGTTTTCCTGTAAAAATAGCAATATGCTAAGACTAGTTCTTCTCTTTGTAAGGTCCCAAATTGATGAGAGATATTGTTTCAAGTTCTATAAACTTCCCTCCCTAAAAGGCCATGTGTGTGATGAGCCAGTAACCATAAAATACTTTAAGTCATCAACAATTGCATATATCCATTTTGGCTGGGATTCTGAAGGAAACTAAGGGAGTTAGACACGCAACTCCCATTCAGAGACAGTGGCTGCTGGTGCCTAGCTCCACTGAAATCCTTTTGAGTATCCCAGCCTTCCTGATCCAGCACCAATATATACTAACTCTTCTGGATAATTACTGATGCTTCCTCATTGTAATTTGGATGCTGGGATATTAAATAGCTGGCTACTTGCACGGATACTGCTGAGTTTCAAAAAGTCTGCTTTCTTCTATTCAACTGTCTCTACAGATGGAATGTGTGGAGGGGGTCTTAAATGTTTGACTCGTATTAGTGGCTTATACTTAAGTTTCTTTCACTGATCAGCCAGACGAACCGTCTGTCTACATGGTGTGATAATATGGACTCCAGGGGTATGCTGTACATTAATTGGTCAACTCAGACCAGGGGTTGGCAACCTGTGGCACCAGAACTGCATGTGGCTCTTTGGCTGACCCCTCATGGCCTTGGGCCCTGCTCTCCTCCCCCAAACCTGTCCCCAGCAAATCCTGCGGGTGGCCTATTCCTGGCTCCAGCCCCCCATGCCAGTTGGAACTGAGGCTCCCTCTGCCACAGGGGGACTTTGCAGGGGGACAGCCTCTGGTTCCTGGCTCCCCCCATCAAGGGACCCTAAGGCAGGTGCCCTGGCCCAGCAACCTCAACCAGGAGGCAGGGCCGGCTCAAGGGGTTGTGGCACCCCAAGCCAAATTTTGATTTGGTGCCCCCCCCCACCTCATTCATGGAGGTTGAAAACAGTTTTCCAAAGTGCATAAATCTCCAGTGTCTGCCTGCAGAGGGATTTAAGTGCACTCTGCCTACAAAGACTTAAGCTGCAGGTTGACTAACAGTGCCTGAGCTGCTAGGAGAGTGTTGAAGAGGTGGGAGCCAGCCTGATCTTTGGGGGGGGCTAGGCACCCCTAAGAACCGTCACCTGAAGCCACGTCTGTCTCTTGCCTCACAGTAGAGCCAGCCCTGCCAGGAGGCTACACCCATTGCAGCCCTCAAAAAACATGGTTACTGAGGAATTTTTTTTTAAAATGGCTCTTATCTTTAGAGCCCTGCATGGATACAAATACGGGGATCTGTATGTGACCTGCATCCGCAAGAAACAGTCCGCGGATATCCATGCTGTATCTGCGGATGCAGATATAATGCGGATATCCACATATTTGCAGGGCTCTAGCTCTGTGCAGATAAAAATATGTGGATCCGTATCCGATCTGCATCCACAAGAAATGGTCCGCGGATATCCGTGATGTATCTGCAGATGCGGATATTTGCAGATTTGCAGGGCTCTGCTTATCTTTTGAGTTGCCGACCCCTGACACAGACCCTGCTGCTGTGCACTAATGCACTTTACTAAAGTACTGTTTGAAATAGTGCCATGTTAAAGTACACTAAGGAGTCTTTTGTGTGTACCATGTCGGGGTACATGTGCAGTAATGTTAGTGCACTTCAGAAACCACACCCTAGAATCTGCACTGCCCCACCATGTAGAGATGTCCTAGCTAATTAACGTACATACTTGTTCAAACTTGTAGTTATAGCTACCCTCATAATACAACTTTTGGAAGAGGTATGTTCGCTTGTCGGTACAGTATGCGGAATGTAATTTTCTTGCAAGAGTTTGCAATCTAAGTAACTGCACAGATGACAGATGCATGCCTTCATTTCAACAAGTGCTCTTTTAAAATGTACAAAAACACAATTTAAAATGTCTACAAAAGTTGCATTATGCCAAGATGACGAGTGGGAAAACTAGATCCATCCGTCCATGATTTATGTTTATTAAATGACTAGTGGGAAAACGGTAGAAACCAATTTTAAAATGAAAGAAACCATGTCTGTACTATCGCATTGACTTGCACAATTTGAATCACTACTTTAGAAAAATTCTTATAGTAAAAACTGTAAAATTAATCTAGAATACAAAAATTCAGGTTAGTAAACACCAGGAACCCAGTTCTACTAACATGGAATGGCCTATTAGTACTGTACCATAGTGCCTTGGGTGTTTATGGTACTTGCTGTCTGCAGGGCAATTCTAGGACACATTATGTAACATCAGTTCACAGTAAACGCATTCAGAGAACTAATTATGTCAGTGCAGGTTTTCCTGTGCAATTTTTCAGCTCCCCAGAATTCCTTATATCAAATAATACTGCTATGGCAGCCTAGTGCAGGTTTTCTTTTTTATCATAAGTGACGGATCATGTCTGCAGGGCTTCTGTAAAGGTACTTCCAAATAGCGTAGTAATGAACCGCAGCTGCTGTGGCTACAAACATATGCCAGATGGCATGGGCAAATGGAATGACTCCATCACTCTTGAAGAACACCACTCCCATGCAATAAATTAAGCCTCCCCAGGCAAGTTCTTGAAGTCCGTCAGTGTTCTTCTGTTAATTAACAAGCAGACAGAAAAACGTTAGCCTTCGGAAATTACAACTGGAACAGTCTTGTTATTGCGGGAGAAGGGGGCAGGATGTGACTGACTTAACATTTTAAAGACCAGACAATATTATTCTGGGAGGTTCCCTGGACCATGTAGTAAAATTGACCATAATGTTGGTCAGCTTCATGTGAACAGTAGAGTGGCCAATTCTAGAGGCTCACAGATCAGTTTGGAGTTTCAGACTCTGTTTGAACATTGGCAGGTGTTGTGATCATTGCAAAATGTTACCCTGCATGTATAAAATTAGAAAGCTGCTGTTTTTGCTGCTCTAATTTTGTTTCAGATCCATCATTTTAAAATTCTAGCAACTTGAACAACAAGCTGTAATGTGCTTAAATATTTTACAGTATACAGCTATTCTTGATTTTTGTGCAGTGACATGTTTCATATTGTTTGTAGGAAAGAATTAAATTGAGCACCTGGTCTGAACAATAGCTACTAGGGTAATAGGGTTACTGTGAGCAAGCCTTGCTGGCCTGTAAACGAGATTCTAGTTAAAAGATATGTTATCTTCCTTTTTCTCTCTATCTTCCCCTCTTGCATAAGGTTCTGGATGCGAACACTGCTCATCATTTTTCTTACCCCCTCCTCCCTGCTTGTTAAGGACTGTGAAGTAATTTCTACTGTAGAAAATAATGAGTTTGAAGGTAAAGCGTCAGGGCAATATATGCAAAACCTGTAAACAAGGGCAGGGATAATTATATTCACCATGCGGTTAATATTAATATTTAGGTATCATGTGACCAAATAAGGGTCTCTGGAGAGTCACTGAAAATGTAAGCTTTTGCATATTTTTAAGCATAAAAGGACTGTAATGCTCTCTCCTGCTCGTGGTATCAAGGTAGAAAAAGCAGGTAATAATGGGTAATGTTAGACCTAATCTGCCTCTGGGACAACACCATTCACTATTATCAAAGCAGCATTGGGTGTTGTAAGCAGAATTGAGCAGGTGTGACTTTCTGCCCAGTTGAGAGTGATGGAGTACGTACATGGGGACCACAAAACACAAGTAGATAGATATAAAGGGCAAAAATACATGATCATATCATATGTCATTCTTCTCCAGGAGTTAAAAACATTCAACTCAAAACTAGCTAAATGCAACTACAAGTGACTTTCTAGTTATCACTCCATATATACAAAAAGCTGACACTACCAAAAATGCATCTATAATGGCTTATATTAATAGAAGTTGAGCACATCCTGGATTTATAACCTTCTGGACACAAAAAACTTATCTTTTCTCTCAAGGATTTAGGAAAAAGGACAGAATTTAAAAGGCACACATTATGGATTTGCATCAAGGTCTGCCACAGGAATAGTGATTATAGTTAGGCATGCAGGAGACTGGATTCAATGACCTCTCATGGTCCCTTCCAGTTTCTATGATTCTATGCAGCAAAAAGATGATGAGCAATTCTATATATGCTTCAACTATTATGCCGATTACATTTAGCCAAGAGACTCCAACTTAGAATGGACTATTCTGGTAATTTTTTAAGCAATGCTGAATAGACTAAAAGCATGTAATTTTTTTTTTTAAATACATTTCCCCATGGATAAGAGTCACTAAATAATAAATTACTGTAGGGAAGATATTTAGTTCACTAGGACTACCTCTACACTGGCAAGTTAGTTCAGACTAAGGAAGCTTAGTCTGGACTGACTTAACCTATGGCCACACTAGGTCTTCCCTAGTTCAAACTAAGAAATTAACCCTAATCATAACCCTAACCCTATCCCTGAATTTCTTAGTTTGAACTAAGGAACACTTAGTCTGAACTTGTTAGTACCGGTGGTTAGTTCAGACTTAAGCGCCTAGTTCAAACTTTAGTTTGAACTAGGCACAATGTGGCCACGGACTAATGCTTAGTTTGAACTTAAGAAGTTTGAACTAAGGCAGCTAGTTTGAACTAACCGCATGTTCTAGATCAAGCTAAGAGTTAGTTTGAACTAGACCACGTGGTTAGTTTGAACTTATAAGCACAAGGTTAGTTTGAACTAACCTCAAACTTCTTAATTCGGACTAACAAGTCCAAGCTTCCTGTGGCTAGTGGAGACATAGCCTAGAAGTTGTTCACTAGAGTAAGTTACACCTTTGATTCAATTTTTAACACATGACACCCATAAATCTGGAGACGCCTTTAAAGGGAAGAGCCAGACAATTCTCCAGCCTTCTTCTAAGGTCAGTTTTGAAAAGGAGAAAGGAGTAACTTATTTCTAGATCCTAGGGCCAGATCAAGAAAAAACTTGACAAACTTACAAGACAGCTAAGTTAATAAGCCAAATAAAGAAGCACACTATACTACAGGGAGTCATATGCCAGACTTTTAAATTAAAAGCTTCCTTCTGAATTTCCAAGGGGCAAGCAAGCAAGCAAGCATTAAACAGAGTCATAAATATTTAATAGTTAGATGCTCTGCTTTGAAATATATGATGCTTGGATGCATGGAACTGAAACGCACTATTTGATTCTTTCTGGCTCTAGAGTACTACACCACATGAGGGTTTTAAATTTTTTTTTAAAGAAAGTGATACTATATAATGGATGGAATTTCACTGAGTTTCATGGTCAAACTATAAGCCAAACAGATGCTAAATAGTTTCAGTACTTCTATAACTAGCATTTATAACTGTGTTTTGGACCGAAATTAATAGCGATACAGACAAAATGGTATTTCACTGGAACTTCCTTTTAAGCTACTTATGACAGGAAAGGTAATGTGTTTATTACACTAACCGCATATTCCTTACCATGGATGTCACTACCAGAGCAGGAGAAAATCCCATTGCTAAATAGAAAAGGAGTTCAACAATCTTATACCTAAAGGAATGATATAAGAAAAGGTACAAGAGGAATTTATAATGCACATTTACTATTCTCTTAAAGACCAAAAAGTTAATATATGATTTTTTAAAATAACAAATCCCCATCAATAACCTGATGACCTTGTATACCAATCAATGACATCGAGGTTTTATTTACATAACATAAGGTTAATATTTTTCTAATTAAAGAAAAGAGAACAACAGTATGCTAGAAACACTGCCCATACACCTACTATGGACGGCTTTATATATCATTTTTCCTCCATACTTCTGAGATGGAACTGTAACTACCACTTTGAGCCTCCCATCAACTAGGTCAGTCCTTACTTCTTTCTTACTAGCTGAGGAAAGATCCATGACAATTAGTTGCTCATCCCTTGGGAAGGGGGCAATAATACAGGCTCAGGAAAACAGCAGTGTAAACAAAACAGACTCATCTTTGCAAATAGCTCAGCAGGGACATTGCAGATGTTTCCAGGGTTAGTAAGCTGCCTTATGTACAACAATGTAATCCTATATGGAACGTTATCTTGCATCACTCAACTAGCAGAGTATAATACGGAAGCAAAGACGACATCTTGTCTAGACATGTCCCTCAACAGATTTAATAGGACAGCCCAGGCTAACTACTGAAAGAAATAAAGAAAGCGACCCCCCTTTCCTTGCCTCCTTTTCATCAGAGAGATTTATGTTTTTAAGGTTGTTACAAGGAGGAGGGAGAAAAATTGTTCTCCTTAGCCACCAATGACCGGACAAGAAGCAATAGACTTAAAATACAGCAAGGAAGGTTTAGGTTGGACATGAGGGAAAAATTCTCAACTTTCAGGATGATTAACCACTGGAGTAAGTTGCCTAGGCAGGTTGTGGAATCCCCATCATTATAAGTTTTTAAGAGCAGGTTAAACAAACACCTGTCAGGGATGGTTTAAGAGGGTATTTGGTCCTGCCAGAGTGCGGGGAACTGGACTCGATGACCTTTCATGGTGTCTTCCAGTTTCTATAATTCTACGACTTACTGAGGCTGTGTTTTAATTTTCCACATAAGACATTTAAGAGCATTTATAATATTTGTGTGAAATGTGTGATACGTAAGTTACTGTAACTTTATATGTGACAGATACAGGTATCTGTTGACAGTATAAGCTTGCATCTTTATGTTTATGTATTTCTGCTATTCTGAAGTTCTTAGGTCAATATGCAAGACGACCTGACATTTTATTATAGAAGGATTTAAAAAGCAGCAAGTTCAAATGCAGTTTAAGATTTAATGCAAATTAGAATTCTTACTTTTCATGGTAGAGAAATACATAAATGGTTCCTCCAGCTGCCATTAGCCAGATAAACCAACGCATATGAGATGCCAGTGGTCCAAGCTCACGAAGATTTAACCTGGAAAGTGTGAAGATTATAATAGATCACAGAAATGATGAAGGAACAGAACTTACTGACGTACAAAGACTTTTATTTATTTAAAACAACATGGGACACAGTTTGTTTAGATAACTGAATGGGAAAAAAAACTTGGGATTTCTTGGAGAGGCAAAAGCCTTTAGTTAATTTATTGATAAGAAAATTTATCTGAGAACTTAACCCAAGTAGCAGCCAGGTCTGCTGAGATGCACGTGAGGAAGTGAGAATCCTTTTTCCCCCTTCCTACCACCCCCTTTTTAAAGGAGGGTGTTAGGGACAACTACAAGTCTAAGTTGAAGTAGAGCATTCCATTTATGACAGCAGACTAGAGAAAAAGACAACTGAAGAGCCTCACTAAAATTAGTGATTAGTAACTGAAATTAGTCTCACTGTAAGCTACTTCCCTTACTTGTTCAGTCTAAATGTTTAAAACCAAAGGTAAAAAGCAGGGCCCAGTTACATTCCTTAGATAACATGATGGCCCACTGACATCAGTTTGAATTTTCGATGAGCAGGAGTACAGGGTAAGGCCCATAATTCTAGCCATGTAGCTAAGAATTTATGCTAAAGAACAAAGAAAGTGACAAAAAATGTTTGCTCCTCTTGAAACACAAAAGAGGGTGGAGGCAGCCTAGTTAAATCCCAGGGAACTATACCATATTCCATTACCCGATTCAATAATGTCGTCCATCAACCATTTTCATTTAAAAGTTATTTGTCAATCACATTAATAGAACAAGGCAGGAAGTTTAAAAATACACATTTGACTTCTTACCATGGTGCATATGATGCTGCAATAAAGACATAGATCACCATTCTGTCACACATGTGAAAACAATGTTCCATTGTCCTAATAGAGAGAGAACAAACTGCTAACACACAGATTTTGGAAAAGCCTCATGATTCCAAGAAAAAAATCATTAGATCTCAGTGTCCTCAACACAAGATTCTGTCAAATTTTAATTGCTTTTATCTATCAGAAGACTTCGTGAGACATTTATGGATCTTTCAAGACTTTACTAGGATGAAACGATATAGAGATGCTACACCAGCTCTCCACTAACCAATGACAGACGCTTTGCAGAGGGAATCCTTAAAGAGGCTGTTTAAGACATCTTTGCGACTCTAGAAGAGTCATAGCAGGACTAAGTATCTGGATCTACTTCTGCTATTAGACACTAGCTTTGAAATAGGACCTTCATCTGGTCAACTGTATATTAGATCAGTGGTTTTCAAACTTAAGAGTCAAGACCTATTAGGCTGTAAGCCACTTGGCAGGTTCTGGGTTGACCTCACTTTATGGTAGAATGTCAAACATCCAGCCAGCACTCACATTTCCCATGTACTGAAATTAAATCCATCTCATATTTAACTTATTGTTTTTTTCTACAGAATAATACTGAATTTGTCTGTGACGTCCATTAGCCGCTACAGTTAAAGCCAGCATAAACTGTATGGTTTCGTGCTGCTGCCCTGTGCTACTGAAGAGCCGCCATATTTTAAATCAAAGGATGGAGATGATCCTGAACATCTATAGTTAAGACAGTGATTCAGTCTTGTGATGGATGGCATTATAGGTTATTTTAACAAACACATAATCAGGTACATGCTAATGATTCATTTTGTTCCCTCTACAGAATGTGATGAGAAATAATGCTACGTGTAAGATTAGCAGAAGACCAATTTGTTTTTGGTTCAGTGTTCTAGTAAGATTGACTTTATGGATGTTCAACTCAGATTTGAATATAGAGTGCAGGTACACATAAACGTGACAAAAGAGCTACACTTGTGCACTATTCTTTTTTTTTTTTTTTTTAATTAATTTAAAGGATTCACCTAACCCAGTTCTCTCTGTAGTAAGTAATTCTTCCCAATAGACATGCTGTTACTTTGTGACCCAACCTTGCATTCAACCTGTCTGCAAAGACAGCATCAAGGTTCCTTGGAGAATCAATTACATAGCACATGTGGCACGCTCACGGTGCTCTGCAAAAGGGGAAGAGTATTCTTTGCTCTGCTTACACTGGGTAATTGAACCTGACCACTTCAGTGCTGATTGTACCTTAAGTGACTCTTTTTCCAGGAAACTATGTGGAACACTGTTGAAACAATGAAGAGTGCACAAAGGCCCATGCCATACATCCATGCTGTTATCTTCTCCCATCGATCATCAGAGAGTCGGTGGAGGAGGGCACTACCCACAATAGCTGGAACAATGAGGAGCTAAGAAAAGAACAATAAAGACACTGATGTTATTCTCTATCCCCAATCATGGTGCAGCACGGTGCCACCCACTCCTGAACTACAGCTCTCCCTGGTCACAATACGCGAGCAACAGCAAATAGCCTCAATTACAAATACGCTACGTGTGTGCCTGTCCACCTTCCCAAAACCTGCTCTCCACTGCTGATTCGCTGTGTGTTGTCACTGTCTGATGGCAGCTTCCTAAAAAGAACACAAAGTCTAATAAAGCAAGGAGTCTTGTGGCACCTAAAGACTGACAAAATCTAATATGACTGATGTCTAAATATTTCACAGATTACCACTTCTCAGCTTATAGATCAAATCTACCTCTTCTGCACATTAGTGTTTGGGATTCATCATTAGCCTCTTTAGTCATAATAAAGCACCAGGGAAACTCGACACACCTCTTCACTTGGGCTACTTATATTCGAAAATTTTGAAGGAAATGGGGTCTCCACAACTGCCTTGCCATGCTCAATCAATTTCAGATTAAAAGTCGATATGCTGTTTTACCTAGCTGAAAATAATGCAAACTGATGGACAGCTTCTGTAAAGGCACTTGTACCATATAACTTATTCCAGATGGGAACGGGAATAATCTATACTCGTAAAGGGCACCTTTATTTTGGTACATGTGTCCATGTTGCAGGTTTTACCAGCATAACTATTTCATTAGAATCCCACCCTGATGCCAAAATGGTTCTAGAGATACAAAAATCTGTATGGCTAGGCCTAAATAAGTGGCAGGAGGAAATGTTTCATGTATATTATCAGCATTTGTTTTCTGTACTCTTGCTAACAGAATATGGATCTGTCAAGGCCACTGCAGAATAACATTTAGAAAATAATCCTCAATTCTCATCACACAATGCAATCTCAAACAGTTTTAGGCTTGAAATAGGATTCTGCACACTGGAGTTATTTTTAAGTCTTAATAGTAAAAATATGTTACACGTAATCCTAAAAAAGTGATTATGTATATTTTATATAATTGTTCCAAAGAAAATTAAAATGCATCATTTTATTTTAGATTGAATTACAGCATATTAAAAACATGCTCATTGCCTGCTACTTTTTATATTTTTGTCCCTATTTGTATATCTGACAAATCAATAACAATGAGAGAAAATATTCAGATGGGGCATGTTTCAGTCATAAGAAACGTTTCAACCTGCCCTGTCACACTAAGGAAAATACTTACCTGTAAAAATTCTGAACACAGCAGTTTTTTATAACCAGGATAAGTCTTCTACAAGTCTCAACTATATGTTTTTCAGGCTTTGATTAAAGTTGTATTTCATTTTTTTCAATAATGAATTTAAAGGTACAGTCAGAAGTAGGAAAACAAGTCTTTTATGGTTAAATACTGCACCTTGGAATTTGACAATGGTTCATCTTTTAAAAAGTTTGTTATAAAAGACAGAATTACAAGATGCAAAATTTTTCCCTTGCTCTCCATTGTAGATACTATACTTTATCCACATGCAAAACTCCTCGCAACATAAATGGAAATTCTGAGTATGACTACAATAGCGTTCATTCAAGAAAAGTCTCACCGTGGACTGAAAAACAATTTGTAAGTTGAAGAACGGAGCTCACAATCAGATTTTAAAGTATGGAACTAGTGGCTGTTTCAGAAAGGAGATGAAAATATAAATGCACATACTGGGATTGTTAAATGCATACAACGAATGCAACAATTGCTTTTCTGGAATACCTCTGCCTCCCATCCACAAGCCTAAGCATCCTTTTCTGAAGACTGGCAAACATAAGCTAACTGCATAGGTATAAAAATATGTTGAGTATTACACTGTGTGTACTACAGTGCATGGCCGAATGCATGAGATACATTTTCCTTTTATTTTGAAGTTCATTCTGAATGCAATTTAATCTTCTGCTTTCCCTCCATTCTCAGATTTAATGAAACCCAAAGAATACTTGAGCCTATGGGTATATTACTCAGAAGATACTGTAAGCACTGTGGCCACCAATAAAAAGTAAACTTTTACACAATTAAGAAACAGCAAATTTAAGTTGCCAAATATTTTCAATGAGACTATGTCTACACTTAGATTGTTAAATCGATTTAACTTAAATCAATCTAGTTGAATTGTAATAAAAAGCATTAAATCGATTTAAGGTGTCTCCACTAGAAACCCAAATTGAACTACCCTGTCCATGGACAGGGCTTGCTAGTTTGATTTAGGAGAGGGGCACCATGGAAGGTGTGGCAAGATGGCCCCCAAGAAGGGCCATGACCCCACCCAACATATAGAAAGAGGAAGGCACCCTGGGAGGAGGAAGGGCAAAAAGTGTTAAATTGAAATAACGCAATTACACTGAGCTATTTCAAAATAATAGTTTTGATTTAACCGTCATTTCAATATAAAATGAGGTTTAATTATTTCAAAATGACCGTTCCTTATTTCAAAATGAGGGAGTTCCTCATTTCAAAATAAGGAAAGCTAGTGTAGACATGCACTACTTTAAATCAAAATAATCATCATTATTTTGATTTAAAGTGTAAGTGTAGACATACCCTGAATGTGCAACTTTTATAGTGAATACAATACTTCAAGTTACAGCAGGGTGAAACAAATCAGTTTGTTTAAGCATCTCGTCCTTCATGCCTTTGAAGCAGAATACAGCTACAAAACAAGGCAGAGCTGCAAACCAAACCATCAAATGTAATTTTGTTTCTGGCTTTTTTTCTTAGCTCTAAATAGAAAGATTCCAGTCCCACCATGGAAGAACTAGACACTCTTGGATTTCTTTTTTCTTCCCAGTGTTCTGTTTGGAAAGTAGCATGCTTTACCTATATGTAGTTAAGTGTATCATGGGAACAGTTAACTAAACAAAAAGGTGTTCCAGGATGTTTGCTTTTAAGCTAGCCATTTTATGCTAGGCCGCAAGTAAAATTCTGGCATCTGCTTACTTATCGGTGAACGGAATTCTTTACTAATCGCATTTGACACAATATAGGGGCTAATAAGAAAGTAATGGGTATGTTCAGGGCTCAACAAATCCCAGGGAATCTGGTCACCCAGGAATTTGACCGTGGCACCTTGCTGTGCTGCGATATTCAGGAAGCTGCATACCCCCAGCACCCGAAAAAAAAAAAAAGAGAAAAAAAAGCAACTGGTGCTGACACTTTCAGCACCACTGCTTTCTCGCTCTCTCTGTTCCCCCCAGCCAAAAGCACCCTACCCTAGGTGGTGACTTTTTGCAGTGGTGGGGTGGGGCTGCCACTGAAACTAGTGGCCGTGGCTTTATGCTGTGACATAGGTACCTTAGCTTTGGGAATGGGTCCTAGCTGGGCAGCGCATTTGTCAAGCCCTGGCTACATACATAAAAATGGATGTCTCATCCATCTTTTATAAAGCAACATACAGCTTCAGGCAGTGGTTTTCAAACTTTTTTCCTCAGGACCCAGTTTAAAAAAATCATTTATGCCTGCGACCCAACAACTACATTTTTCAGCAATGCATTCCAATCTTTCGACGGTGGCAGCAGGGGGCGCCACGTCCCCTTAGCTGAGGGTCTGCGACCTAGTACTGGCTCCCGACTTGTTTGAAAACCACTGGCTTAAGGCATAGAACAGTGATAAAACCCACAAGTTTTCCATCCAACCTTCTCATAGACGCCTAGATTTCAAGGCCAGAAGGGACTCTTTTGACTATCTGTTATAGAGGCCACAGAACTTCCCCAAAATAATTGCTGGAGCAGATCTTTCAGACAAGAGCATATATGCATCTGTCTCAACGAGACCTCACACATCTGTTTAACACAGTGCCAGGTTTCAGAGGGAGAAGCCCCAATAGTACTTTTTGTCTTAATATTTACTGACAAAGCAAAAGCATGGATTGATTAGACAAGAAAGGGGCAGCCATGTTAGTCTAGTTCAGCAAAACAAACAAGGAGTCCTGTGGCACTTAAAAACTAACGAATTTATTTATTGCATGAGCTTTTGTGGGAGAAGATCCCACTTTGTCAGACACTTTGACAATGGCGGAACAGCACAGAAATGCTGTGTCACTATGCTATAATGTGACAGTGCTAAAATGCCAGACAACAGCACATTCTTGGTGTTAAAATGAGCTGAAATTTACACTTTTTCCATTGTGTAAGCAAAATTATACCAACAGGAGAAACTGTACCCAGGGGGGTAATTCAGTGTGCCAGATCCAGAGATTTATAAATAGCCCAAATGAAACAAAAATCAGCATTAAGTTAATCAATTCAGAAAGTATTCCATTTCGTAGTTCAAGGCAATTGCTTTGATCACCTTACTTTGAGCATCTTAGTTGAATCAGAGGAAGCAGGATGAGCAGTGAGTTTTGGGGCGGCAAGTTTGGGCAGAAGAAGGGATAGACTATTTTAAAGGACATTTAGAAGAATTCCAGGCTTGTTCTTCCAATTTTACATAAGCAATTTTAGAATAAATTTGAGAATCTTGTCTGAAACAGAGATACTTGCTTTACTTTCTATGAAGGAAAGGAGAGCAAGGAGCTAAATGCATTAACAACTTATGCAGCTGAGTTTTTTGGGCCTGTATTTTTAAATGAGCCTGAAGAATGAGGCAGTGAACACCCACTGAAACTGGCTGGGATTTAGGCATCTAATTCTGTTAGGGCCCTTTGAAAAATCTCAGTCACCACTTACAAGAAAGTCATTATAACTGCTGGTAAAGAGATTCACTAAAGGACCTGAAAGGTGACAAATACACTTAGGAAAGTCAATTAGTACTTCTATATTACTACACATAATAGCAACTTTAATTAGGGCCCATAGCAGAATGAATGATGCAGAAATAATCAACCCTAAAGCTGGCTGGAGACATTTTGATGCAATATTCCTGCCATCAGAATATGCAGATCTACTGAAGTCTTAACATTTCGTGAAGTTGGGTCATTTCACTGGAATTTCCTTTTGGAATTAAAACCAGAAAAACAAAACAAAACAAAAAGTTTAACAGTGTCAGAACAATCTGTTTGTCATTTTCAGAACAGAATAATTTGATTTATTATTTTACAACTACTTTCCAGTTAGAGGCTTTTTCATTTTGTATCATCTACTGGAATACAAAGTAAGAAAATCACAATCAAAATGAAAGGTTTCAGTTTCACTGAAACAAAACACTTTGCTTAACCCAAAGCAATTTTTTTTTTAAAGTTTCTTCTCAAAGTTTCAACGTTTTCAGTTTTTGTTCTAACTTGGAAGAAAGCCAAGTTTTTAAAAAAATCTTGAAATTCTTCATGAATTGTTGTTCCATCCTCCACACAAGTCTAATAAGCTCCTTGCAACACAAAATGACATCCAAGCAACTTACATGTATGGCAGTCACTGAAATCTTTATATATTGCTACATCAAGGTGGTGTTATCTATCCAAACTATAGCAGAATACTATTGACTTGCTATCAAATTTCGCAGTTACTAGGATACTAGAGATACTACTTTGCCTCAACTTGTACATTTCTCCAGTTCAGCTAGACTGAAAAAACAGGGAATCTAACACAGCTTCTCCTTACCAAGGGCTGGACAGAAACAGGGACCCCTCTTCATTAGCTGTTTCACAACCTACACCCTTCAGGATCCTCCCTCAAAGAGCTGGCAAGTTCTCCACTGCTCTTTTCTGAGAGTCTTTGCAGCCCTTTGCTCCCTGCCACATTATGACGTGTTGGCTACATAGACCACAACTCATATTTTGAAACACAGAAAGAATAGCCCCTTATACGACATTGAGTGGGAAGAGACTCTTAAAATTGTTGCAAAAACAAGTTGTTTGCACTGTTATTTTCAGTTTACTGTAGTACAATGCACACTCTCTACTTAGAGCTAAATACCATGTACAGTATTTTGGAAAATTTCAGATTGATCCTTCCAAACCCACATCAAATGCATTTACAGCAATTCTAGTGTAAATGTCTCTTGCTTCACTAAATGCAGTGTTTCTTTTCTGGTCCTACAGCTACAGACAGCTGCCCTGCATGTTCTTTTAGCTACATCTCATGGGTCAGACTAAAGACAACTTAGTGCTTTGGTAATTTTTGAGCTTGGGGAGGACTTTAAAACTTCCTAATTACTAGTACTTTGAAAAATCTTGTTACAATATATGCAGTTTAAATTTTTAATCCATTTGGTACATTGTCAGTATAGCATTTTGCACCCTGCCATTTTTCAGTCTACTTTCAACTATTTCTTGAATACCGATACAACTATCTGGAGCCTCTGGAAATTACAGAGCAATAGTATTTAAATGTACACTACTTAGTTATTGGACAATATATAAAAGCAATTGTTAAAACCAGTAATCAATGCACAGAAAAAGCTAGAGACCAATCTTCCAAATGCACACTCTTCATGATGCCACTTACTCCAGGAAAGCAAATGAGACTACTTTTCATGGTACACGTAGCGCTTTGTCAGAAGTGGCTTGCGAACTAGACCCTTAACTTGCACTATTTGATGTGGTGACCCAGTGGATACTTAATGCCCAGCTGAAGATCTTTTATACATCATTTAGCATCAAGGACTTGAGTCACTGGATTTCCAAAGTGCCAGTCAGCAAAATGACCACATAAAAGGGTAACTCACTAGACTCCTTGTTTGTTTTGGCTATAAGTAGAAAGTTTTCCACAGTGTTTTCCATGCAGAATTAAAATTCTAAGGTTTGGATTCAAAGTTAAGACTTATCCCGGGGAGGAAAGGCAACATATTTAAATAAAATAAGCTTCATTACATTATAACTCACTCATCTTTTCTCACTCAGTTAAGGATGCCTATTTACACACTTTGTTGAAGGATATTTATCTAGAAGTTAATTGTAACTCACTTATCTTTCCTCACTCGGCTAAGGATGTCTATTTACACACTTTGTTGAAACATATTTATCGAGAAGTTAAGGGTTTGCGACACTTTGTGGCAGGCAGCCTGAAGGTTTAAATGAAAGACACGTTGCAGTTACTTTTACACAGTGGCTTACCACAAAATGACAACATGGCATTTCTGGACTGTACCCCTCATCTAGTAAGTACATGCATGACATGCCTTTTTACTTCAAAAGATACGAAGGCTAAAAAGTGCTGTAACCCCTGCCAGCTATTTGCAAATCAAACATCCCGGCCACAGTAAATGGGACTTAGTAGAGGCTAATATTCCGTCAGCTCATACCTTAAGACCCTAGGGTTTCAGCAAGCAAGCATGCATTATGGGTAATACATTTTCCATTAGGAAAAGGTATAATCTACCTTTAGCTAGTGAAATAAGCAGGAATGTTATTTTTCAAAGCAAAATGATGCACTAGAATGTGACCAACAATATGGGACTGCGTGTTGCCTACTCTTTAATAGTGGTACATTTGATATAATTCTGAAAAAAGATAAAGAAGGGTCTTTAAGAATGAAGATGCCTTCCTTCCCACTAGTATTTTCTGATTTATCTTGAGTGTGCTGAAGATGAGCAGGGGAAGAAGGAACTGGTGAAGTCAAGTAGGCTTTACATTTGAGGAACAAGCAACATGTAAGCTATTTTTTTAAAAAAAGCTTTTTGCTAATCTTTTCTTAGAAACACTGACCTGAATTTTGAAAACTATTTAATGATTTGAATTTAAATCCAGCTCTTGTTATGCAGGACAGGAAAGTTAATCTCTTCCAAAAATGCAAGCATGTACACCAAATCTTTAATACAAACCAAATTCAATGCCCTGTATCTTAAAATTATGCATAACAGCAAAGACCGGAATCCCAGAGTCCATTCTCTCAGGTAAATCACCTAAACCACAGGCTATACAGTCACTTACACTCTCTCTGGGTAAATAAATATTGAAACATGCATGCAAAGTGGAACAGTTTAAACAGGAGAGGTGAGAAACCCCTACCCCAAAATATCCTATGGCCCAGTTAGTGCATTCACCTGTGGGAATGGGAGAGCCAACTTTAAATCCATGCTCCAAATGAAGCAGAGCACATGGATTTGAATCTGGCCTCCCACATCCCGGGCTGATGCACTAACCACTGCGCTAGAAGATTAAAAAGGGCTCTAGCACAATCAGCACATCGTACAATAGTCAAGTTCCCTTTTACATTTAAATTTAGCATGACTTTTTTTTACTGTCAAATTCTCACCCTGTTTCAGCTGGGCTAGGGCTGCCCTTTTGTGTGAATAAAAAAGCCATTCATTTCTTGTCCCACACTGTAAGATGTGGATATTTATATATGAATGTTTAGAGTTTATTCTCACCTTAATTATCATCTCTAAAAATATCTTCTCTCTAAGTCATGTAGGAGAAGAATCAATGCAAAACCACTTGGTTTTATTTCTATCCTTAATATAGCCTACGCATGAAAATCCAAACAAACAAACAAATAATCTTTCAAGATCCATTTTCATGACGCTTTAGTTACTCTTCAATTGAGCAGAATAAAAACAGATGGTTCAAAACTTTTTACCCATAGAATTTTTTTTTTTCCTCAGCAAAAGATGCCTTCTACACTACCAGAACATATGCTGTTCAGTCTTGTATTTACGACAACTTGCTAAACTTGGACATCAGCAGGTTGACTTTAGAAATTACAAACAATAATAAATAGGGGAAATTCAAAGCTAAAAGAAAAGCAGGGTTTCAACACACCAAAGGATTTCATGGAAACTACAGGTAAAATGAAGAATTTACTTACTGCGTGTGTATAACAATTAGCAGCATGTTCATAGCAAGTGGGTTTGTAGCGGCTGTTGGCTGGAGCTGGATGGTTCATGAACCTGTTCAGATAATCATGGAATATTTTTAGAAAAATGACTAGGCTACCCACATGCAGTAGTGTCTAACTTGGAAGAAATACCCACAATCAGCTAGCACATTAAAAACATAAGCGAGATAAACAAGGACATGTTTAAAACAGCTGTAAAAGAAACAATATCTCAAGTACAATGAACAATGGAAAACAGACCTACTGAAGAAATTCATTAAATGGGTTTTTTTGTGTGTCCCCCAGCCTATAGAAGACCCAATCCCCCACACATTCAAGACTTATAATTTAGAAGTAATTGCATGCAAGATCAGATCTCAGTTTTCTTCACAGCTTGTTTTAAAAAAGGAATGTTTCCTTTGTTTTGTCTTCAAAGACACACCAGGGCTTGACACATTTGGCTCCCAGCTAGGCACCAAGAGTTTTATTTTTGGACACCAGAGGACATTACTCTGTTGCATTTCTGCAGTGGAGCTAGAAGCCAGCCTACAAACCCTGGTTGCCATGCTGACTTGGCACCTGGGTTTTGTTGAGCCCTGACATATACATGAGGTGGCAGCTCTAAGGAACAGCCATGACTCAAGAAAATACACGTTAAAATGGGAGTGATCCCAGGAGCAAGATTTCTTTTATTAACAGTTTAACAGTTTTCTCTAGTTTTGAATTATGACAGCAGAAATATTGGTGTTTCTGTTCCTCTAAGGTGCCTCAACATTTGCATCTTGAGTGTGATGTGCATAGTCATTTAACCTCATGTTTTAGCTAAGCTTTTGGGTCTGACATCCAAGCCTAAGACTTATTTTTGAAGAACCGTTTTACTGTCCTCGATACAGTATCTTCCATGGGTCCTATGGGCCTCTTATTTTAAGAAGATTCTTGAGAAAAATCAGGTTTAATCCAAATTAAGAACAGATTAGGAAGAAAAGGAGCAGGGCTGAACTCTCTCTTTGTTTCCCCTCACGAAGAATGTTATTTCACTACTAGCTTCAGAAAAGTCAGACCCCAAGGAAATGTCAAGCTCTCGCTGCTCAAGAACTGCTGGTCTTCTAATTGTGATGCTTTCCCCCCCCCACTCTAAGTTCTAAGAAAAAAATGTGGCATCAGGTCTCTAACTGAAATCGTTCTTAGCTGGTGTATAAAACATGACCATTTATACCATTTATTAGACAGCCCCAATAACTGAGCTCTTCAACTCATCCTTCCATGTTGCATTACATGTTTCAACATCAAGCAATTTAAATAACATTTTGCTAGCTCTAAGGTGTTACGCATTATTTTTAAAATGTCAAAGTTGCATCTATATTCTAACATTCATGTTTCTGAATACCAAGAATGAGTAATGTTTTGTAGAGACAGAACTTTATATGGGCAACCTAATAAGACCAATGACTCCATTTGTAAAGACTTTCCCTTTATGACTATATGCCATTTTCTGTCTATTGAGGACTGCATTCAGATCACAGTGGTTTCAATGTCAAACATACATCCAGTGATCTAGATACCATTTGAACAAGTTGCTGCAAATAGTCTATCATTTATTTAGGGACTGTCACAGAGCAAGGATTGCACAGACCAAGAATAGACAATCCTTTTGAATTGGTTGTGAGTATAGATCTAAAAGAAACCAAAAAAGGAAATAATGCATTTTAACTAAGCTTGAATCAAGAGTTAATGAGAAAAGAATCATGCATCAACTCAAAGGAGAAAACTTGAGAGCATTAGAGGAAACCTGCTGTAAGTTATATTCTTCTGAGAATAGCTGGGGGAAAAAAACCCATGTGTCACATAAAACTGCAGACGTGGACAAGACTAGAACCAATATGTAAACATTCCCTGTATCAGTTTAAAAAAGCCACACACACACACACACACACACACACACACACACACAGTTAAATCATTACCATATACGTGTATCGGGAAATTTAGTGTTCAAGAAGAAAACAAAAACAATTGTATCAACGTTAATGAACTCCCTCATCTGTCTATCTCCCTACCTTCTTTTATACATACATTGTAAGCCCTTTGGTACAGGGACCCTCATTTTATTCTGCAGCTAGCACAGGAGGGTTCTGGACTACGCACTACAATAATACAAATCATTGTGAATTATTTCTAGCAGATCATTTTGCACAAATAACCATAAATACCTGAACAGCCATGCAGAAGTGATTTTTTTCTCTACTTAACAGTTCAATTGGTACGTGGGACGGGAACGTATCAAAGACACTGTTCCCTGGCAAGTTAACGCTGAATTTTGTAGTGGTTAGAAAGGGGTTTCTCATAGGCTCACCTAGCATGGAACAGAATCATGAATGCACAGCTCTCACCCCCGTCCCCTACCATCTCTCTATGCTTATTTTCAGAACTCAAAACTGTTTTATAATGTAAGCCTTGTTTATATTGCAAGAACTTCATTTTTCTTGCTAGGTTCTTAAAAGTCAGGAGCCCATTTGATTACCATACATTTCTTGACTTGAGAGCTCAGACCAGGCTAATCTTAGTTGGCATTTGGAAGTTAATTCTTTGACCAAATATAGAGTTCAAAGCTTCTACGTATGAAAGGGAAAACAGTGATAAATATTTTCATCTACTTATAACCAACAATCAGAACAAGTTATCATTGCTATCCATGGCGCTAATTTTTTTTTTTTTTATTAATGGAAACAATACTGATAAATAAGGAATCCTGCAAAACACTGATAAATTGAGCAGGATGCCAAAATAAAACTCTCCCTTTAAACTGGTCCACTGACAAATACAATCCTAACATAAAGACACATTTTCTGAGATCCCCACAGAGAGATGGGAAAATAATAATTATTTAGGCACCAGTGAACATTTTCTCCCACAAAAGCTCATGCGATAAATCAATCTGTTAGTCATTATGTGCCACAGGACTCCTTGCTTCTTTTACTAAACCCTAAAAACATGGAGGAATTTAGCAAACTTACACTTGGTTCTTAGTCCTTGTCTACATTAGCATTTATGCCAACAAACCTTTTGTTGTTCAGGGATGTGGAAAAAACCATCCCCCTACCGAGCAACAAAATAAGCACTTGTCTAGCCACATTATGCCAAATAGGAGAAAATCTCATGCCGACATAATAAAACAACCTAAATGCACGCTTCCTGCTGACGTGGTGCTGTACACACAAGTGTGTATGCTGGCAAAATTTATGTTGCTCAGGAGAATGTTTTTTTCAGACATGTGAGCAAAAAAAAAAGTATTGGAATAAGTGCCAGTGTAAACAAGGCCTTAGTCTCCAATACTATAACAGGATCGTCATCAGAGGCAAACAGAGTTCCAGGACATTCGGAAAATGGAATTAATGCCTGGTTGTCTATCTTTAATTATGCAGTGGAAGTTAAAAATTATCTGAAAGTCATCTAGACTAGAGCAGTGAGTCTTAACCAGGTGCATGTATGCCCCGGGAGAAAACTGAAGTCTTCCAGGTGATTTACGTCGTTTTACTCCAGGCTACCCAAACAGCACCAGCAAAGTCAGTACAGACTAAAATTTCATAAAGACATTGACTTGTTTACACAGCTCTGTATAACATACACTGAACTATAAGTACAATATTTATATTCCAATTGATTTATTTTATAATTATACGCTAAAAATGAGAACATCAGCAATTTTTCAGTTGTGTTGTGACACTTCTGTATTTTTATGTCTAATTTTGTAAGCAAGTACTTTTAAAATGAGGTGAAACTTGGGGTACACAAGACAAAGCAGACTCCTCAAAGGGGTACGGTTGTCTGGAAAGGTTGAGAGCCAGTGGTCTAAAGAAAGCAAAACAGTTCACTTTGTTTTGTTGCCAAGCAGGGAAAATATTTAAAAATAAAGCATGTTATCTTATTCTAGTGTCTACGATTAGACACAGTTAAGTGGATTCGAAACCACAGGAGACTCTTTCCACTGATTACATCTGGGATGGTTTTACTATATTTCTCCAGACCACAGTGATACCTTTGAGGCCTTATTACACGTAGACACAACAGGGATAATTGCACCTTGAGAGTAAACATTAAAACTCTGTGTATTTGAGGACCTGGAATCTTCAAAACAACCAAACTGTTAATGATTTACAAGAGTTTAACATGGTTCACACGATGTCCCATTCCAGTAGAAGTTTATATTTAATGCAATTACAGATCATCACCTGCACAGGAGATAATAGATCTAGCAATGCATTCATCCAAGAAATGGATGAATTTAAATGACTTGTAAATTGGACTGTGATTTTCATTAATATATGCCTTGTACACGTGCACATTTGGTTCCTTGCACCAGCACTGCACATGTTAACCAAGTGTGCTGATGCACGATGTGGTGCACCACAGGTAGGCAGCCTAGAGTGCAATTCACCAATGTCTAGCATCTTTTTGAGAAATTCAAGCAATGCATGGTGGGGTAGAAATGAGTCATGTAGAGGTGGCTAGCAGTGAGTGGTCAAGGTCACATCATGCAACTCTTTCTCTATCTCATTATGCCATCTCTGTCCCATAATGTTTGTGCCTCTTGTAAAAATCCCCAAAAGCCACATGGCATGCTCAGCATCCACCATATCTGATAGAAGCATGGAACCAGCAGAGCTCTGCACTATTGTCATGAATATTGTGAACACAGAACGTACAATCCTCTGGGGTCTGCATAGGCACAAGAACCACCACAGCAGTGGGCAACATGATGATTTCATGGAGTACATGTTACTTTGGGACACGGCAAAAACGAATTCAAGGTTGTTGGTGGTGATCATGGAACACCTACAGATGGCCGAGTGTGGGTTCTGGGACTGAGAAAGAACTACTCGCTGGTTGGATTGAATCATAAAGCAGGTTTCGTGATTAAAAGCAGTGGTTGCTGAACTTTCAGTTGCGAAAGGCCACATTCCTGGATCCATGCCTCAAGCTTATCACAGTCCACCAGCACAGGGACACCTGAACTAGAGCTGAACAGATGGTTGAGAAGTGACAACTGCATTGGCAGATTGGTGCAGGTCCATGAGAAATCGTTTTGGAACTGGAAAATCCATGATAGTGTCATGCAACCATTCAAGACCATTAAACATCTCCTGTTATGTGACTCTTTTGGTAATAGGTAGGTCATAGTGGATGGATCTGCAGCAACAGGATTCCCAAATTGCAGTGGTGACAGATGGCTCACATATCCCTCTGATCACCGTGGCGTTGACTACATTGGAGTGACAAACTCACGGCCTGTGGGCCAGATTTGGCCCACCAAGGGCACTGATCCAGCCTGTGCTGCTGCTGCCTGGACTGTGCCTGGGAGCTCTCCGCAGCAGCAGCAGCTGCAAACGACAGACAGGCTGCTGCCTGCAGAGCAGGGCTAAATTGCTTGTGACTTGGATCACATGAGTAAGTCAGAGCACAGGGGAGCAAAGGAAGCACTCCAGCCAATCCCAGCTCAGCTCTGCTGTGGTCTGCCAACCATTCAGAGTCTCAGTCACAGCAGGCTGGCCCAGGCTCCCAAGGAGCCACCACACCACCCCAACTGTTCACTGACAGCTAGTTGGCATGCTAATCTGAGTGACTGCACATTGCATGAATCCTAAAAAAGGAAAGGAAAAAGTGGCTGGGGCCACACGGGAATGAGCCAATCAAAGGCCAGCATTCTGAATGACTGACAGTGAGTGGGCAGGAGCCCAGCCTGCCTGTGGCTGTGACTGAGACATATTGCCAATGCCTACCACCACGTGGTAGGTGAAGTGGAAAGGAAAGGGGACGAGGGGGTCTGGGAGCTGCCCAGATGTTGGGGGGTGGTGGTCTGGGAGTGGCCAAGCAGTGGAAGGGGAGTCTGGGACCTGCACAGTAGGAGAAGAGGTCAAGGAGCCAGTGTGGCAAAGGGAAAAAGCAAGGTGTTGCAGAGCCTCCGGGGGCGGGAATGGGGAAGGAGAGCCCATGCAGCTCTGAACGCAGCAGGGGAAAGGGTTGGGAGCCCATGCAGACACATGGACACATGTTCCCTCTAAGAGCCTCCAGCAGCCGAGCAACTCATGTTGCTCACTGCGCGGGGCCCCCCACACCCCCACGGGCCCAATCCTGGTGCCCCCCCCCCCAGGCCCGATACTGGTGCGCACGCCCCTCCCCCCAATCCTACCCTGCTGCTGGAGCAGCATGGCCCTGCCACAACTCCTGGGGCCACAGAAGCACTAATGGAGCATGCTCTGTTAGAGCTTTTCTGGGCGGGAGTTTTAATAGCTCCCTGCTCCACAGGAGCTCTCAGCAGCGCCTCTGGCTGCCGGCCCTGTGCGGCCGGCAGCCTTCCCTGCGCGGGGGGGCTGTGGCGGGCTGCGCGGTCGCGCGCAGCTTAGAGGGAACATTGAGCCAGTGACGGGTGTCCTGCCCTCCAGTTTGGCCCCCCACATTGAATGAGTTTGACATCTCTAGACTACAGCAACAGAAAGGGCTTCTCATCTGCGAATTTTGCACATGTTGGTGGGTCAGTGGGGATGTTTCATCAGTACTGGTGTTGACTGGTTGGGGAAAGTGAATGACGCTTTTAGCTTTACAAACACAGGACTAGTCAGACCCAAGGACGCTCTTTTCCAGCTGGTGATTACCAAAGGTGACGTTCAAATGCCAACAGTTCATCCTTGCTTCCCTGGCTCATGAAGCTGTACACTGACTCCCTTGGCAAGGAAAGATTCGACTACCAGCTCATCAGGTGCAGAGTGACAACTGAATGTGCTTTCAGTAGACTGAAGGGATGCTGGCTTCGTTTATTATCAAGATTGGATCACCGCGAGAAAAATAGCTGAATGGTTAGAGCGCCCTGTTGTGTCTTGCACACTAAGGATGAGGCAAAGGGGGAAAAGATGCTGCTAGGGTAGAAGTGAAGTTGTGTTTGAACAGCCAGATCCAATGGCTATTAGAACTCAGTGAGTAGCTGCGTTGTTGAGAGAAGCTTTGAAAGAGCACTTTGACACTCAGCAACAGTAAGGTGATATGGTGGTCTGCGCGTGCCTTGGCCCTTCAAGTTTGTGGGCTGTTAGGAATTGCATGCTGCCTGATGTACATGTATAATACTGTCTTAATGCCAATATTAATTTTGCACTACATATTGTATCTTTATAATTATTACAGTGTGTTTATCACTGATCCCATGAGTTCTGTTGCCTTGTACGATAGCTAATAGTGAGTGCTTTCAGCTAGGCTAGGCATTATTTATCACATGTCGTGAAATAATAAAATACACTGTGTTCTCAAAAATAGGTTTTACTGGGTAGCAAAGCTAGTGCACAGAAATTGCATGCAGCTAGAAAAGCCTCCCCTGCCCAATAAAATTTCTGAAACAAATTAAAGAAACAGAACTAAACAAGGGAAAAGAACATTCATGCCAATTTTCAACCTTTTCTCATTTGTGGACCCCAAATTTTTCAAATGAAGGTGCAGACGCCTTTAGAAATCTTAGACCCAGTATGTAGTCCCCTCATGGGTCTACAGACCATACATTGAAAACCCCGGACCTACACCTATGCAACATCTCCCACAGATCAGTATATGCGAAGCCATGGCTGTCATTAAAATACTGTACCCCAGCGTCAACTGGCAGGAGTAGGGATGAAGCCTCTGATGTCCCCTTGACCACTGGGGAACAGCAGGGTAGAAGAGAAATCCTTTTTAGCACCTCCCATTGCCTGCAAAGGGAGGCAAATCCAGGCTTGTTGGAGGTCCACCAGAGCTTGCCGTATTTGAGTTTACTGCTGGAGAAGGCCCAATATTTCCTGGTGCATCTGCCTCACCTTTTCCTGGTGAACCTGTCTCCTATCCCCTCTTTCCTTCACTAGAGAATCTGAAATACCCACCCTTTGTTCATCGTCCCAATGAACGTGTCCACCCAAGTCCTCTTCTATCTCCTATTTGCCTAAAGCATTACACAGAGGGGGCACGAGTCCTTGTGTGCTGGGGAAGTCCCCCTGAAGTCCAGAAAAGAGCTGCTACAGCTACAACACACAGAGACACCACAGTTAGGACAGGCAAAAGGGAAGGGTAAGTTTAGTTTCAGAACTCCAATCCCTTGTTGGTCTAAGGTCTTAAACATAACTTGCTTATTGTCACTTCAGCTTCAGACTGCTTGGGGACATTGCCATTCTCTAACCCCAGCCACAGTGAGCTTGGCCTGTCAGGCAGAGGGGGAGAAAAAAACAAGGAGGGAATTGTTTGGTTCCATGGAACAATGCAAATATAGGGCAATGAAACTGAATACAGGCACTGTTTTTCACAGATAGTGGTGACTCCAGCTGATCTCTCACTCCTGAGGGTAATAAAGGCACAGAGACACAGTTACTGCTGCTTACCTGAACCCACTCAAGCCCAAATGCTGCTAGCTGGCAATTGCAATGATGCCTGCCAAAGCTATTGTGAAATGGAGTGGAAAAGTGTTCTAACACAGATGAAGAAATAAGGCTGTCATCCCTAGAAAACTTCGAGAGAAGGTACCACAGATATTCCACTGAGATCTCTCAGGAGGATTTAAAGGACATCCCTTAGTATATAAACTGCTTCTCATGTCACCTACCCCTTGCCTAATTCTAGAGGGGAATGAAAAAACAGATAACTCTGCCTCTCTTTCCTGTACCACTACCTCTTCTGCTACGAGTAAATTGGTGATACATTAGTAGATGGGGTTGGGCGCCATTGAAGCACTTAAGGATTGCAATGGGAAATGCATTCATAGAATCATAGAATCATAGGGTTGGAAGGGACCCCACGA